>CABFOW010005409.1:19624-42972 GCA_902141385.1 Timema californicum | reverse complement strand
ACATTGTAGCTTCTTATTACCTCAACATTTCCTTGTTGAACATGGTAGCTTCTTGTTACCTCAACATTTCCTTGTTGAACATCGCGCAGGCGCTTTGTCTGATATACTTTAAAATGTAACAAGATTCTGCCGAGAAAGTGACTGCTTGGGTTCATAAAGTTCACTCAGAAGTGGGCTAGGGGAGGGGGTGGGTGCCAACTCCAAGAGAAAGAAGTAATTAAGAGAGAGACGAACGGGCCAGGGCTAATTAATCCCACATGATAAAAGAAAACTTCCCGCCTCTCTTTATGTGAAATGGAGGGAGGGGGTGGGGGTGCGGTCGGATGGGGAGGGCGTAGCCCGCTTTAAAAGCCCCGCAATTTACCTCTAGTGAAGTTTAGAGGAGGTTTGCATAGTATTTTAAAATGTTTAAATGTTGGGGAATCTTTATTTACCCTTAAAGAAGCGTTACACCTCATTTTTAAAGTCAAATGGGTAACCTTTTAAAGTGACTGCTAAATTTAAAAACAAATGAATGATTTATAGTTTTATTTAAGTAATTATATTAGTGATTTAAGTTTTCTACACCCTTTTGTAAGTGCGTCAATGAACTTTCGAGTACCTAATTCCATAATAGGTTCAACTAAAACACACATTTTGATGGGGTTGGTCCGACGGAGAAGCTGCGCCGAAAAGGCAAGCGCGTGTAAATGGAATCTACGGGGCTACAAATGGAATCTTACTTTGAAATTTCAACATATTGTATACATTTTTAATAGTAGTAAAGAACATAAAATATATTAAAAATAAAAATAGCACTAACATATTCATTCGAATGTTATCTAACTATAAGTAGTCAAGTGAATAAAGACTTTACTTTTTTTAAATGGTAAGAAGAAATATAAACAGGCCAGAAGATGGTTTATGCTCCATTAGTACGGTCGATGTTTTCATACATAATTTAGTTATGAATTCAGAACAACTAAACTATTAATGTGTAAGCGAAAACTATCATCACGCCACTTGTAACTACTATCGAAACTTGTGAGTAATTTGAAGTAACTTGATTGTTAATTTTTAGTTATGTTTCAGTTAAAAGCGCGTGCGCAGTAGAGGGACCAATTGTCCCCCATTAAAAAATGACACGTGACTAATCCGTCTTACAAACAGACGTAAAACGAGACATCTTTGATTTGAGCCAAGTTTCGAGTGAGTGGTTTTAATTTAATGTGTTTTATGATCAAAATATATACAGGATAGTTTGATAATACACATAATATTCTAATTTATAGACGCAAATATTTTTCTGAAAATAGTTTTGTTTGTTATTCGTAATCATAATTACTTACAAACCGAGAATGGACAAAGTAACCGTGGGAAAGGCGTTTTATTCTTCACAGTAGCTACGTCACTGGTATTTTCATGACAGTGACCATCATTGGTCGAATAAAAGTTTCTCTACCAAATTAAGTATGAAAACATTTCCCGCGCGGGTAGAGAATTAATCGCACATATTTCCCACGAGGAAAGATTCAGACAATTTGATAAAGCCACGTAGAATAACAGCGGCAGTTTCCTCTTTCTCTCGTGTGTTTCCTCAAGTCTGTATCTGAGGCCCCAGAGGGGCATTGCACCGGAAAGGAGTCCTTTATGAAGTGTCCTCCCTAGACAGCAAGCGTGTTGTCTTAGCGCGGACGAGTACCCCCCCTATTCGTGACCAGGGACAGGCCCGCAGAACGCGCGGGTCATTATGAGAATAGCAACATTTTGTTGTTCACAGGAGTAGGAAAAAAAACACTCCATTCATTCTTTCTTGCTTCAAACTTATTCTCATGAATGAAAGGAAGGGGGAAAAAGGTTCTTTTGTGTGCTCTGTTTAACAATAAGACCCACGACGGACTTAAAAAGCTTTGCGCTTTATTTTATTACACAAGCAAGGTTGACTATTCTCGTAGATATTTGGTTGAATAAAATAAAAACTGATAATTTCATAGAACTTTATTTTTTCTATGTGCAGGTACTTCAGACTCTGTACCGAACTTTTAACTGTCCCAGACATTTTGCGAGCCCTTTATAGAAAACGCCTTCATGAGCCAGGTAAGCCAGGTAAGCCTTTAGTAAAAATGTCCTTTTGAAATTAAAAAAACATACTGCAATAACATTCAGACAATATTAAATAAAACAAAAAATATTGGTACAATACTGTGGTAATATTAACCCAAAAATAGGAATGTAGTTTATTATATATAAATAGATGAATGGGTGCCAACTCCCATCCCCTTTACTTCCCTTAAAGAGGAATATTTTCTTACAACTAAATAAATGTATCCCAGAAACTACTCGGTGGTATGACGAAACCTCCCCTTCTCACGACCTCCGGACTTTACCGACAGCTCTGATTAAAATGGGACACTTACAACATTTGACTGAATATTTTCTTGGAGCTTATTATTCCTCTAGACATGGCCATCAAGCCCACTGAAACTATCTTCACATGGAATACAATGTTCAGTATATTAATACAATACATAAATGATCACATAGGGAAATCCTCAAATAAAGCCTACCTACATAGGCATACCTCAGTAAAATTATAAAATTACTGTTAAACAACACTTTTAAATATTAAACACTCACAACAATTTTAATACAAACCCATATAATTACAACATATATACAAGATATTAAAATTCTTACAACATATTAAAATGAAACATTTTCTTCTGAAAGTTAAATATAACATCTAAAATTCTTACTCCTCAGTCCCGGCACAGATTTATCTGATTACCAAACCCTTCCTTCACCTCTGACAAGACATCTTGTGAATGTGAGGAATGCCAGGCCTCCACCGTGGTTCGGATCCCACGTTAAACTGTAGGTCCTCCATTTCATCTCACAATCACCCTGCCATTACACATTAGTGTAAGCGCGTATAACCCGAACGGGTAGTAAGACGAGGTGCACATATATATTTTTTTAGAATTCTGACAATTCTTTACAATAATTTTTTTTTATATATATAGCGTTGTGAGGTTGAGAGACAGTAATTTTCAAGCGGGCACCAAACACTGTATTTATGGTATTTATATAAAAAGTTATTTAGACATCTTCTCAAGTATTCTTTCTTCCTTAAATAGATATTTAGCACTTCCGAAAGACTTGAGAGACGTCTGAGATCAAATTTGAAAACATTTTCAAAAGAAAACCGGTAGATTTAAAAATTTCATCCGATCACAAATAGGTAATAAAAATAGCCTGACATGGTAATATTTTCCCCCTTCCATTGCTATTTTGAAATTCTGTCCATTGGCTGTGGTTCTAGAAAGGATTAAATAAAATATTAAATTATTATTATTATTATCACTGCGTCTTACTACCCGTTCGGGTTATACGCACCTACGCTAATGTGTAATTGGTAGGGTGATTGTGAGATGAAATGAAGGACCTACAGTTTAACGTGGAATCCGAACCACGGTGGAGGCCTGGCATTCCAAAATTATTAAATTGATCCCACCCAAAAATGTC
The DNA here is from genome assembly GCA_902141385.1 of Timema californicum. Lineage (NCBI taxonomy): Eukaryota > Metazoa > Arthropoda > Insecta > Phasmatodea > Timematidae > Timema > Timema californicum. The sequence goes on along the minus strand of CABFOW010005409.1, from coordinate 39,468 downwards.
CGATCTATGAACAGTGTTGATTTATGTCTCTGGTAAAAATTGTACTTGCAGGCCCTAAAAATTCTCACTATACGTTCCTCGAGGATTACTGCTGTTCTGAGCACATCTTCACGCCTGAAAGTTTAACTAAACTACATTGAAGGTCATGAAGGTATCCCCAAATTGGGTTCTTCCTTACTCTTTCCAAAACAATTTTAGACAGCGAAAAGAAAAAAACCCAATGCATCTAATTAACAATAAAGTTTCCTTTCTAAAACCACTTCCGGATTCCCACCTTATACATACAAAAGATGCCGAGATAGCACAATTAACAAAATAATTAACTTTTGAAACATTGAGAGATAGAATTACTAACACCTTAATATTACAATTTATTTATTTCAAATCTATCACCAAAGGCCAACTGACTTAAAAACAACAACATGGTCTTATAGTAACTCCTCTTTCATTCGTTAGGGCAAGTTAGTTCCTCAAAGGACCGCCCACAGCAGATAGCGCTAAAATCACAACAACAAAAAGTATTATGGCTGTCCGTCCGTCCGTATATTTGACAAAGAAGCCACAACAAACCATAAAATACACTCATAGAGGGAAACCGGGCAAGTATATCACATAATATATATTTAATTACCGAACAAACAATTAATATCAGAAATTTTAGGGGCTGTAGATGCCGAAAGTAACAAAACCAATAATAAACTGTAGAGTTATCAACAGACTCTAGTATTTGAAAGCCAGACTCAACCGTTAAATTAATATTATTTTTTTTTAGCAAAAATAACTCTATAATACTTGTGGATTTAACTAAATTTGTCCCCCCCCCTCCCCAGTTTTGCGGCCCATTTGAGAATATTTTCTTTAGAGCGTACTGTGCCCAGGTACTTGTAGGTATTACATCTATCACAGAGTAGTTTACGCTAACTTTTTATAAATTTTAGGTTTTACGAAGACAATTAAAAATATATATTACACCAGAAATCTTCTGGAAAATAAATACAATGTATAAATGGATCAGTATTACTCTATAGGGACCGACCCTCATAGCCAGTAGATCAGAATCAAAGCCCGGACATGTCTTTTCTATGATTTCCTTGTAAGGAAATTTATAACAAACAAGAAAAATAAAGCATGGATGGTAAACTGTTCAAATAACTATTCCTTGAGGACAACTGCCATGTTAATATACTTTTTAGTCTTTTTGAAACATGTTAAGGAATATTTATAAACTTTCAATCGGTGGCCACGTAGTCTAAGATGTCTTTCTCACAACATGCTATTTTGTCACTAGTGGAAAGATCATTCGAATCCGGATAGGGTGTTTCTCTCTCTCTCTCCATGCTAATGAAAGCACATCTCATCCAAAATATAATCTCATCTATACCCCATTAGTGTAATTCAAGGTTTTGGCACGGATGGGTAGTAAGACACTGTATACAGACCTCAAAACATAGCAGATAACGAGCAGTCATTTAAAATATTGACGCCGTGAGATAGACAATGATACTATACTACACACAGTTGTGTAATGCAAGCTGTATCAGTGACACTTACAGACGACTTCATGGATTAATATAGAGGACTAGTTAGAATTGTGTGAACAATAAATAAGATTGACTTTAATAAAATATACGAGTAACACAACTTATAGCTTATTAAAACCCACATCGTTACGCATGTTGGTGTGGGAGGTCAGGGTTCAAATCACTACCAAATGTATGTGTATACGTGTGTACATTTTCTCTAAGCTAAGTCACGTTCTTAACCTGTCAGTGTCATTAATAGCGGATATACCGGACGAAGGGCAAGACACATTTTCAAACAATATTGATTTGTACGATTGTTTCAGTTGATGGCTTGGAAGTGTTGACATGTTTGGATCCCAACATTGCCAGCAATATTTTAAATAATCTCGTGTGAGATGAAGTTGAATGAGGAACGGATTCTACAGGAGAACACTTCAACTCTGGGTTCTCCAGCCAGGCATCCATCTATTTCCCATTCGTCGGGCAGGCGTGACTTAAATATTTAACTCCTCATATTGACTGCTGGCGCTCCGGAATGCGCGGCGGCGCCTGTAAGAATGGAGTCCGGCGTTTGTTTGGCGCTCAATAGCGCTCGCAGGGAAATGATTCTACTCAAACCAGGCGGGGAAAGTGTCGCCATCAGAACAAACTTATCACACTCTTAAATATACTATGTATTCATACGGCAATCACCTGTTTTTTACTGTCATTTTTAATATCAATTTTTGTGCTTAAATTTTTACTACCCATTCGGGATAGATGACTTTTGACAATAATAGAGGATATAGATGAAATATATAGACTTTTAAAGGAAACTTACTCACATTTGCTTGGACGGAGAAGGGGAAACTATTACAAAAAATACCCGTGGACTTGGATTCGAACTGGGAAACCAGATGAGATAAGACTGACGACTTGATCTTCTTATTCACATGTGCAGGCTCGCGTATAAATATATCAAAACTAACTGTGCAGTATCCCGCACTGATGGACACACAGACAAAGGTGGGCTGTTGGACACGCAGACAAAGGCGCGCTGTTGGACACGCAGACAAAGGCGGGCTGTTAACGAATTTAGGTTTCTACTAATGATTCGGAATTCTGAGGTGGATTTTACATATTTGATTTACGCTCTCTCTCCTAAAAAATGCGGGTACGAATCCTCTAAATTGTACCTTTCTCCTTCTTTCATCCATTAGTGTAAACATACGTCAGCGTGGACATTATTTCTGCTTGCAGATTTGCTAATGAAATGTTTTATATCCATAAATCTTGTTTAGCCCCAGGATCGACATGAAACTATACTTCGTACAGTTCTGTGTTGAGGGATGCATCAACATCAAATACAGGGAGATGTGACGTAATGCACTCATATTCGGAAAATAGAGGTGAACTAAATTAGTATCAACAACTTGATTGAAAAATAGTTAACTCATTTGTTTGTGGCGGAGGAGAAGGGGAGGGCCTCGTTGGTTTAGTATAAATATATGTAAAACAACAAAAAATAGCTGTATGATTGGGAAACAGTTTATTGGGAATTTATATAAATAGGATTTCTAGTAAAGATTAGAAAAATAAACCCCAGCGATTTGCTCTAATCGGGAAATTGATTAAATAAAGGTTTACCAAATAATTATCTTTACAATGATTGGAATTAAGGCTTGCATCCAAACACGTCATAATAAAATAGGTATTTTAATTTCTAATTTAATTTGGGACCCGCTTCAGTGGCCACGTGGTCCAAGGCGTCTCTCTCGCGAGACTAAACAGCCCAAGATAGGGATATCTGGGTTCAATCCCTGTTGGGTGTACTGAGGATGGTTTTTAGTAAATGGTTTTCCACTCTCCCTCCACACACATTCGGGAACACTTAGTCTAAATTTAGCCTTCCTAATCCCTAAAATATTAGATTAATAAGTACATACGCGTATAACTTGAACGCGTAGTAAGACACTGCGCAAAAAAAAAGTGGCCTTTTGCTTGAAAATAAATAGTTTTACGGTCACATAAATAAAACGTTTAAAACATCTTTTAAATTCTTTTTCAGGTGTGTTTTACCTCAATTTCCTTCCAAACACCTGCGAAGTAAACTCTTCTTGCGTTTTAAAGGATGACCTATTTCCGCCCTTGTTTAAGTTGCGCACTTTACCTTTTCAACCCTATATTTCTACGCCATTGCACCGCTGAGGGACATTTTCAAAGACTCCACTAACAAAACCCTCTTTTTATTTATTTTGTCTTAGATTTTTTTTGTTGCAGCAGTTTTAGTTCCCGCCAAGCGAAGACGAAAGAACGTGTTCGTATTTCTCATCCCCCCCCCTCCCCGCCCAACTGAACTATTCTCTTACTTTGATTGCACCGAGGCTAGAGCTAGTCAGAGCGGAACGATCTCTTATTAGACCATGTCTGGTTTATCAACGGAGGTAACTCAACGTTAGTCGTTGAATATATTGACGTTATTAACACAGAGCTTTCAATTTCATAAAACGTGGTTTAGCCCTTTCAATAAGAGATTATTGTTATTATTATTATTAGCACCGCGTCTTACTACCCGTTCGGGTTATACGCACTTAGCTAATGTGTAATGGTAGGGTGATTGTGAGATGAAATGGAGGACCTAGAGTTTAACGTGGGATCCGAACCACGGTGGAGGCCTGGCATTCCCCACATTCACAAGATGTCTTGTCAGAGGTGAAGGAAGGGTTTGGTAATCAGATAAATCTGTGCCGGGACCGGGGATTGAACCCCGGCCGCCAGCACAGAAGTCCGACACCTTACCCCCTAGACCGCCAGGTCACCTTCAATAAGAGATATTGATCTGCAGATTTTCCCGAAGATCACGAAACATCTGAACTTACAAACCCCGGGTAAGACTAGTTGCCCCTATCTCTTCACCGTGTCTTACTACCCGTTCAGGCGATACGCACTAATTCCATTAATGTGTTAGGGATTAGGGAGGGTGAATTTGCGTGGAGAGAGAGGTGGAAAACATTTGTGGAAAAAACACCCTCAGTACATCCGAATGGAATCGAACCCCAATCTCCCTGTATTTGGCAGTCTAGTCTATTTAGAGAGTGGCGCCTTACACTATGCGGCCACTGAAGCGGGCCTTTGTACGCAAGTTGCCTTGTTAAAATAATTCACACTTATCTTCAATCTATTATAATAGTCTTTAAACTATGTATCTATGACTATTCTCAGGTCAATGCAACTGGGATGAATGCCTCTTACTATCCACCAGGGTTATCCACATTTAGCCACATTTAGCCACATTATTAAGGAAGAGTTTTAAATGAAGCTTACACGTATTTTCTTGGAGGGGGACTAGAGAAATATTTAGTAAAAACCACCCTGAGTACACTAGGTGGAGACTCAAACCCAGACCTCCCCTTCACCGGCTGGGGGACATGCGGACTAAGGTGTCCCAAGGACGGGGAGGCTGGTATTAGAATCCTGGCTGGATGTCGTGAGATTGTTTTAAGCGGTCACCTACCCTACCCTGTAATGCAACTGCTGGTGCATTCACTCAAAATTACAAATTCATATTATATCTGTGTAAGCATGTGGATAGCCCGGACGGGTGGTAGGAAAATTTACAAGATCCACTTTGGCGTACTCATAAGCTAAGTCACGTGATATGAATCCATCAATTTTTTATATTGATATTATCAATACACATAAAATAACAATAATGATCATATAAAAATGTTGTCAATGTTTGTTGTAAAACTATCTGTTGTCCATTCGTGAGAAAATAAAGCTATATACGTATATCTCTCTCTCTCTATATATATATATAATTTAATCTTGTGATTTTTCTCTCTAGTTTGCTTACATATTTATTATAAATGAAGGTCGGGTTTATAGCAAGTATATCTTTCCTACGACCCGTGTGACAACCTGCCTTAATCGCCTTCTTCCGCCAGAGCCTATCCTACACTTAACCTGACACTGATATCATCCGAGCAAGAGCGTGCCTTTTTAAAACTTTCCCAAGTTATTTACAACCGTGTTCACGTAAAGTAACCATAAATCACTCGCCTACCCTCGAGCCAAACAAATAAATGCCAGTAGTTTATTTTGATGTATGTGTGTTTATTTAACTCAAAACGCAGCTTTCAACCTAAGGTTACAAGTTAGTCCAGTTATAGTTCTGACTGAAATTCCTTCTGCGAGTCAGTCCATAATATTAATATTTAATAGCCAACACGCGGTTTTGTGGCCGCGATATCTCGTTCACATTGTTTCATTGTAACTAGGGCGGCGGGGGAGGGAGATAACGGAGATAATTCTTTCAAGTTCGTCAGAGCTAATTTACCTCGGTGACTGTTCATGACTTGTTGGGCTTGGATTGAATGGGAACCTCTCCCCGGACAGTTCCATTTATACCAATCTAGTTTTTACAGACGTCAACCTGAAATGTTGTTTTACAGCGCGGCAGATAAAACACACAACAGTCGCAAAGATACTCAATAAAATAGTTGTAAAACAAATACCAGTTAAAACACATTTCATTTACAAATGTTCCACAGTCTACTGAAGTTCACTGGAGTAACAATTGAACAAGATATCCAGTGAAGTTCACTGGTGTAACAATTGAACAAGATATCGAGTGAGGTTCACTGGAGTAACAATTGAACAAGATATCCAGTGAAGTTCACTGGTGTAACAATTGATCAAGATATCCAGTGAAGTTCAATGGAGTAACAATTGAGCAAGATATCCAGTGAAGTTCACTGGTTTGATAGTTGAGCAAGATATCCAGTGAAGTTCACTGGTGTGATAATTGAACAAGATATCCAGTTAAGTTCACTGGTTTGATAGTTGAGCAAGATATCCAGTGAAGTTCACTGGAGTGATAATTGAACAAGATATCCAGTGAAGTTCACTGAAGTAACAATTGAGCAAGATATCCAGTGAAGTTCACTGGTGTGATATTTGATCAAGATATCCAGTGAAGTTCACTGGTGTGATAATTGAACAAGATATCCAGTGAAGTTCACTGGTGTGATAATTGAGCAAGGTATCCAGTGAAGTTCACTGAAGTAACAATTGAACAAGATACCTAGTGAAGTTCACTGGGGTAACAATTGAACAAGATATCCAGTGAAGTTCACTGGTGTGATAATTGAGCAAGATATCCAGTGAAGTTCACTGGTGTGATTAATTGAACAAGATATCCAGTGAAGTTCACTGAAGTAACAATTGAGCAAGATATCCAGTGAAGTTCACTGGTGTGATATTTGAGCAAGATATCCAGTGAAGTTCACTGTTGTGATAATTGAACAAGATATCCAGTGAAGTTCATTGGTGTGATAATTGAGCAAGATATCCAGTAAAGTTCACTGGTGTGATAATTAAACAAGATATCCAGTGAAGTTCACTGGTGTGATAATTGAACAAGATATCCAGTGAAATTCACTGGTGTAACAATTGAGCAAGCTATCCAGTGAAGTTCACTGGTGTAACAATTGAACAAGATATCCAGTGAAGTTCACTGGTGTGATAATTGAACAAGATATCCAGTGAAGTTCACTGGCGTAACAATTGAACAAGATATCCAGTGAAGTTCGCTGGCGTAACAATTGAACAAGATATCCAGTGAAGTTCGCTGGTGTAACAATTGAGCAAGATATCCAGTGAAGTTCACTGGTGTAACAATTGAACAAGATATCCAGTGAAGTTCATTGGTGTAACAATTGAACAAGATATCCAGTGAAGTTCATTGGTGTAACAATTGAACAAGATATCCAGTGAAGTTCACTGGTGTAACAATTAAGCAAGATATCCAGTGAAGTTCATTGGTGTAACAATTGAACAAGATATACAGTGAAGTTCACTGGTGTGATAATTGAGCAGGATATCCAGTAAAGTTCACTGGAGTAACATATTGAGCAGGATATCCAGTGAAGTTCACTGGTGTGATAATTGAGCAAGATATCCAGTGAAGTTCACTGGAGTAACAATTGAACAAGATATCCAGTGAAGTTCATTGGTGTAACAATTGAACTAGATATCCAGTGAAGTTCACTGGTGTAACAATTGAACAAGATATCCAGTGAAGTACACTGGTGTAACAATTAAGCAAGATATCCAGTGAAGTTCGCTGGTGTAACAATTAAGCAAGATATCCAGTGAAGTTCATTATTGTAACAATTGAACAAGATATCCAGTGAAGTTCACTGGTGTGATAATTGAGCAGGATATCCAGTAAAGTTCACTGGTGTGATAATTGAGCAGGATATCCAGTGAAGTTCACTGGTGTAACAATTGAGCAAGATATCAAGTGAAGTTCACTGGAGTAACAATTTGAACAAGATATCCAGTGAAGTTCACTGGTGTGATAATTGAGCAGGATATCCAGTGAAGTTCACTGGAGTAACAATTGAGCAGTATATCCAGTGAAGTTCACTGGTGTGATAATTGAACAAGATATCCAGTGAAGTTCATTGGTGTAACAATTGAACAAGATATACAGTGAAGTTCACTGGTGTATCAATTGAACAAGATATCCAGTGAAGTTCACTGGTGTGATAATTGAGCAGGATATCCAGTGAAGTTCACTGGAGTAACAATTGAGCAGGATATCCAGTGAAGTTCACTGGTGTGATAATTGAGCAAGATATCCAGTGAAGTTCACTGGAGTAACAATTGAATAAGATATCCAGTGAAGTTCATTGGAGTGACAATTGAGCAGAGTATAATAGTTTAGAGATAAGTTTAAATGAGAGTAAAATGTACCCACATTTGTCTGGAATCAGAGGGGAAGATAACGTGGGTAAAACCCACCCAACCATAACAGAGAAGCTAGCAGGCTGGCCGTGGTACACGAAGCTACTATTGTCCTTTTTCAGGATTTGAGTAAATATATCTCAGTATATATTTTTAAATTTTGGTAGGGATATTGTGTTAAAAATTACAAAGTTGACGAACATGGCAAACATTTACTGAATTGACTATTTTCCTCTTTAAGAAATGTACAAATATATTATATAAGAATGTATTGATTCTATTAGAAGTTGCAATAAATTTTAAACGTTTTATTAGGTGTAGCTCTAAATTGAATGCTCTGCATAGCATCGGAAGGGGTGTATGGCTTGTCAACTGTACTAATTAGTGACGGCAACAACTCGCCTGGCTGTGCTTTTGACGTGTTTATAAAGTATTTAACAAGAGAGTATCATCGCCCGTTACATGATCTGTAACACACTAGAAGATGTTACAATATCAGTGGATGATTCATTGTCTTCCTAGAACTGAACGACCATTGTTTACTTGTAGTAATAAATGACTGATCATGAAACTGTATAACATGACATAATCAACTGAGTGTAGGCCGTGTGTACAGCATCTTGTCTGTAACATTATAAATAGCCTCTGACGTTGTAAGCTAGTGTGTGCTGACGTTGTAAGTTAGTGTCTGCTGACGTTGTAAGCTAGTGTCTGCTGACGTTGTAAGTTAGTGTCTGCTGACGTTGTAAGCTAGTGTCTGCTGACGTTGTAAGCTAATGTCTGCTGACGTTGTAAGCTAGTGTCTGCTGACGTTGTAAGCTAGTGTCTGTCTGACGTTGTAAGCTAGTGTGTGCTGACGTTGTAAGTTAGTGTCTGCTGACGTTGTAAGCTAGTGTCTGCTGACGTTGTAAGCTAGTGTCTGCTGACGTTGTAAGCTAGTGCCTGCTGACGTTGTAAGCTAGTGTCTGCTGACGCACACCAGTGGGAGCGCCGAATGAAAAATCTGACTGGTTGGTGAAAGGGAGATCGGGTATTAAATTCTGGAGAAAGGCATTGAGGTGGATTATTATTTAATGGTTTTCTGTTCCCTATTCATGCAAAGGCAGACACATTTTTCAAAATTAAACCTTACTCAACTAATATTTCAACTGTGAATACTACTTGATATGTTTGAAGTGTTTAATATACTTATCCGACACGTTAGTCAGTAGCATGTCTATATACTGATCTAAGTGTCCTTGGTTCGATTCTTGCTATGAGTGAAAAACTTATCATTGGTGAAAGGTGAGCTCCCCCTTTTTACAGTGATAAATTAACGGCAGGGGTCTGGATGTTGTAACTGTACTAGATTTAAGTTAGTTCATAAGTCGTGTGCTGATATAATCAGTTGGTTAAGGAAGTGTTATTTAAATACAAAAATAGATGAAAAAATGTAATATGTACTTGTTGATGTAAAAAAAACAAATTTTATGACACCAAAAAGTTTCTCGCCAAAGTATTGGAGGAGCAACAAAAATACCCATTATTAATAATACTTTATGGATCTAGGGATTTTAACCCTCGAAATATCACCCTCTGAAAGACTAATATTATATTCCCTTCTGGAACAAAGTGAAAGTGACAGTGAAAGTTGTGTATCCTCGCTGGGACAAAGTGAAAGTGACAGTGAAAGTTGTGTATCCTCGCTGGGACAAAGTGAAAGTGACAGTGAAAGTTGAGTATCCTAGCCGGGCCAAAGTGAAAGTTCCAGTCGATATTATCCACCGATTGAATCTCTGAGACAGTTGACGCAACGAGACGGGAATTCCCCAAACAACAAGTTACAACTCCACTACGGACAGATGAAAGGCTGTTACCATGGTCGAGTGGTCAGGGAGTCACTCCATCTTACTGGATACTCGTTTCTACGCAAGCAATATTTACCTAAATAATTAACTTCTTTGTTTGGTTTTAAAATTCCCGGAAATGTGGTTATATGCACAGTGAGTATTATAATAACATTTCATTGCTACAAATTCTGAGATGCAAACGCGTGCTTTCGAATCTTAGACATTACGAATGATCCGAAGCTTGAACTTCAGGTTAATATTACAAACGTTTCACCTCTGAACTATAAAGGACACCTCCATTTCTGAGACAACTCTCCTCTGGTTATTTAAACAATAATGTTTTGTATGGATGTTGGTGTCATATAGCTATCCGCAGTCCAAACCAATGAATTAAGCTGACGGGAAATAGGGGTTCAAACCCCGGTCTGGTGTACTGTAGGTGTTTATTCTTAAATAGTTTTCCACTCTTCCTCTCCGTAAATGTGAGTACATTTACTCTAAACTGAGTCTTCCTCAGCCCTAGCACATTCGGTTATTGGTACATACACGCGTAGCCCCGACTCGCTGCTGTGTACCGCGTGTAAAGGGCGCAGGGGACAGATTTGTCCGCCGATATAATCTCTTCCGTCTCCTTCATCGTCTTGTGCAAGACACAGCCACGTGACCACAAGACGTGACTGGAATATAGTAACACATGTATCGTGCCCACACATACTCGCTCGGTATTCCGAGGAGAATCTTTGTGAGGTTAGGCGAGAGGTCATCACTCATGACCCTTCCTTTCAGAGAGAATACCAATGTTTCACCTCATCTCTTGCTACCTTAAAGTCCTTCTGAACTTTCCTTTGAGGAAAAGAGGTATCCGAACCACGAGCTTAAAACAAAATGTCAAACAGTAGATAAAGATCTGTACGTCATAATTAACTATTCCTCTTTCCAATATATTAATTATCTTATCTGAGATTTAAAAAAAGATGGTGAATTGTCCAAGTGTAAACTATAATTTTAGACTTTCATCTAAGATAATAATTTTTTTTGTGGTTTATCTTAATTTTATAAACACAGCAAAGAAAATTTACAATAAATATATGAATTCAACGCAAACTAGCAGGTTTAAAACCAAGGAGCTCTCTAATTGAGATTAACACATTCTAAGATAGGCCTTTCATCAATTTAACATTTTTATACAGAAAATACACATGGGTTTATTTTTTACTGGAGAAAGAGATTATAGCTCTTTATTTGATTTGAAAGCATATTTTGTGACTGAGAATCTTTTTCCTACAAAGAAGGACAAACCTTTATTTGTAAAAATGGGGGGAGTCAGATAAATTAGAACACAATATATGCAAAGTTAATTTACTAAATGATCTTATTTATTTGAAACCTCATACTCATATATATTTCTGTTGAGGGTGAAGCTAATTAATTATTAACTTAAACCAAATAAACATCCCTAATTACTACAAATTTTCATGAACTATTGAGGTTAACCCCCCACCCCCCTCTTAACCGGTAATTTTTGTATCTTTAATACTTTGAGGATTAGGATTGGTTTCAAAGGATTAGCGAAACTAGGATCTAATTTCACGAACTGCAAGGCGGGTAACGGCTTTCCTATTTTCACCTCTCATGCCTTTTGTTCCCGGTGAAGCTCTCTCTTAGGTATAATTATCTAATTATGTTTATGATTATTAAATTCTACGACCTTTGGATAAAGGGTAATATTTATTAGTACTCTACAATATTCCGTGAAGTGGCACTAAGGGCCGCTCTTGTGTCGAGCCATAACGACACTAATACATGTTTAATGTCGGGGTCTGGTCTGATGCCAGTGTCAGTAATATATGCTTCTAAATTTGCTAGCATATATTTCTATTTTCTGTATTTCCGTCCGTCCGGTTTTATGTCCAGACTTATAAAACATATCGGGGGCAACCAGAGGGAGGGGAAAAATACAGGTTTACAAGAAACATATATCAACTATTTACGAGCGATAAAATCGTGAGTAGGAGTAGCTTGAACACATTGCTATGAGATCTCTCTGTTCGTGAAGGAAGAGCTTTCAAATAGCATATGCTACAGGGACAGCTTAAATGTTATATATATATATATTCAATTCACGGTAGGAATTACTCTCTGAAAGGTCTTTTTTCCTACCAATATCCTACTATATAGTAGATTTATGGTAGGGAAAAAGACCTTTCAGAAGTCAATTCCTACCGTGAATGGATTATATCTTGGCTATAACCCCCTGGCCGATATTTGTAGTAGTTTATTATTATTATTATTATTATTATTATTATTATTAGCACTGCGTCTTACTACCCGTTCGGGTTATACGCACTTACGCTAATGTGTAATGGTAGGGTGATTGTGAGATGAAATGGAGGACCTACAGTTTAACGTGGAATCCGAACCACGGTGGTGGCCTGGCATTCCTCACATTCACAAGATGTCTTGTCAGAGGTGAAGGAAGGGTTTGGTAATCAGATAAATCTGTGCCGGGACCGAGGATTGAACCCCGGCCGCCAGCACAGAAGTCTGACACCTTACCCCTAGACCGCCAGGTCACCCTGTAGTAGTTAATGCTCCTCGGATTGTCTGAATGCTGATTGAGCAGATCTCAATATACACGATAACTGTTATTTTATCATCGGTGAAATATAACCGCGCTGATGATCATGTCGACCAAGGAGTCAGTAGAATTTAGTTTGGTTTACCAAGAACTGGAAGGTCCGAGTTCGAATCTTCAAAGGTTTTTCTCTAAAAAATATATTATTGTACCTCCATGCAAATGCGAGAATATTCACTCAGCTGACAGGGAGGTCAAGGTTAAATGAATTGTCTCACTCTCTATATACAAATGTGGATACACTTTATCTAGTTTGACCTCATCCCCGTCCCTACCTCATACAGATAGCCACAGTCACGTTTATGGGAACAGATAAGATTTCCTATTTAATTGTTTATACTTTAGTTATTTTTTAAAGAAAACACATCCTTTAAGGGAAGAATTTTAATATACAGTGGAAAAAATTTTCATTTAAAAATTCTAGAGAAGCTTACTAGATTTATATTTAAAACCTTTTAGCTTTTATGATGTGTAATATTTCTAAAATGAAATCTTGAGTCTGTTCATATATTTTTTAAAGAAGATTTCATTAATCGGCATCTTAGGAACTTTGGGATCATCGCAGGTTTACTGACTTGGAGAATACGTGCCAGGTGTGTTACAACTAGGACTATAAAGAATACGTTCCAGGTATATTACAACTAAGAATACAGAGAATACGTGCCACGTATGTTACAACTACGGCTCCAGAGAATACGTGCCACGTATGTTACAACTACGGCTCCAGCTATAATGGTGATCATTATCACATCAACTATATAGTACTAGAAATAATTTAAAATAATAGCTTCTTGTTAAGTATTCCTTTTCTTTGTTCTTCTTATCAAATATCAGTTCCAAAAGAATATTTTTATCTACTTCGTCGCATCTCAAGACATGTGATAATATTCCCATAATTCCCTCAAAGTTCTTTGTAACGACTCAAATATCACAGGAATACTTCACAGTGCCTACATTGTTTGAGGCATCACTCTCTCTGGTTGACCTCCTGGTAGCGGGGAGATCGGGGTTCGAATCCAGTCGGAGTCTACAAAAGGAGATTTTACTAAATGTTTTTTCACTCTACTTTCACTCAAATGTGGGTACATTACCTCTAAAATGCTTCTTTCCTCCTTCATACACCATTAGTGTGAATATGCATATTTGTTGGACGGGTAGTAAGGTTCGATTAAAAAATATCACATCAGAGACTATTGAAGTTTCAACACTGGACCACGGTCGAGGTCTTCTCGCGGGAGACTAGAACTGAACCTTGGGATGATTACCCCGTTTACCCCCCCCCCTTACCACCACCCTGATGTACACGTTTCGTTGTTGTGGTATTTACACAGGTTTGTCTCATGTTTTAATGAGTCTGTCTGGATGTTGTCTGAATCAAATATCTGTGTCCTCTGATACAGACATGGTCGAAATAACTTACTGGTACAGTCTGCTGAAACAACAGTAGCTCCCCCAATACATTATTTTAATACGGGAGCAGAGAAGTTGTTATAACCAAGGTCAGATAAAACGAAATATGTTAAAAAAATCCTCTGACCGAGGTTTGGTTGGTTAAGGCCTCGTTCAGTAAGGACATCTCTGAGAGAATCTGGTTTGAATCCCGGTATTATTTGAATCTATTCTTGTCGTGATGTTAAAGAAGAGGGGGTCAAAGGTCACAGGAATACGGAGATAACAACAGAGGAGATCCTATCAACCTTTTGCGTTAGCTTCATGCTATTTATTACTGTCAGTAATATTGTTAAAAATAACAGATTGCGTATTAAATCACGACTTAAATTATCTACCTAAATATACCCCAAGTCTAACTTCCCAAAATTACAAAAAATAATGTTTTTATAGAATTATAGTTGTGAAAGCTCACAGTTATTAAAAGAATGTTTTCTTGGGTTTTTTTGAGTAATTTCCACCACAGTGAAATGCTCCCCCTATTGTCTCATATTGTGTAACTGAACACTGTTGCTCTCGTTGTGTTTCAGATAGCAGTGGTACACAACGCCCTACCATGAACGGGATAACTCGTCCTCTCGTATGACGATCACATGAGCGACAGACACAACGACATGTGGTCACGGAACGAGCATGCGTGTTCACCAATACTGTTCGTCACGATCACCATGGTCGGACATTTACTTTTATTGGCCAGTGTTGGTTCTGTGGACGGCAGAGAAGGAGGAATTAATACGAGACACAACTCGACAAACAGCAGAGCTACCTTCCTACATGTGGTATTCTCCCTTCTTAATAGGAGTGCTTCAAGAATGACTCAGACAAGGAACGCTGGCGTAGAACCCCGGACAGCCCCCACCGAGACAGAAGGGTACTCGGGAGTTGAGCCAGTGTTCTCGAACCCTCACGACGACACGCAGCATCCGTCACGCGCGGAATATGTAATTAAATCAGCCGAGAGCCACTTTGGCCGGTCTGGAAACATTCCAAGGTCAACATGGTGGGGAGGAACACGGAGGAAAGTGATCAAGAGGAAAGAAGAAAGAAGCGCTAGAGGGAAACTTGTTAAAGGTAGAGGAGGATTGGATTTAAATTTGAAAGAGAAGGGCCTCTTTTTATTGCACTCGAATGGCCGTAAGAGGCGGACCGATACTTTTATCGACCTCGTCGTTAAAGGTGACGCGTCCAGTGGTAGCATCGGGAACATAAAACGGGAAGGTGAAGAGGAACACAGAATAAGGGAAAATGGTTTCCGATACCTAGAAAACACGAAGATTCTCGAGAAGTCAAACATTAAGTTTAAAGTTCCTTCAAGGCCTCTGTCCGCGGAGGAAGAGAAGACCAATAGTTCGCATGAGACTTATTTGGAGCCTCCGTGGGAGATAAATGACGTCACCAAACGTGACACATTTTCAGGGAATATTAACACAGCTGTAATCAAAGGTTTACAAACTCCATTTGAAGCCGGAATCCAGACAGGATCTTCCAGGATGAGCAGTAATGACACGTCTGTTAAAAATGGCGGAATAGCTAGCTCTGTCAGTGCAGAGGTATCAAGTCCAGCCCTCTCGATCAATGATAGATTCAGAGCAATTGTTACCAACGTTTCATTCAAACAAAGCCATTCAGTTAAAAACATAGTTCCCCCAAACTCTGGGATGAATGGGTCCATAGGTTCCTCCCCGGGTCCTAACGGGCGGTTAAATGGCGGCCTGTTGACGAGGCAACAGTACGTTCAATCAACTGGGGTGGTCAGGATCAATAGAAATACCGCCACGGACAATGGGAGGTTCCCGGGCGTTGACACACAAATAGAAGCCCCGAACCATTCAACCTCGACACAAAACGGAACATTTAACCACCGAGAGGCGGCGGACAATTCCATCAGACAGAGTGGCGTCCATTTCTCGGACAAAAGTTCGGGGAGAGTCTCTGAATTGTTGGACTCGTCGAGCTCAGCGAGAATAAAACAGCTCGGTGGCGTCGGGAGCGATTCGCAAAAAGGTCTCGCCGAGCCAATATCGTCGGACTCACAGCTCAACCAACTCAGGGCGAGGGGCGAGGGTTCTCTCACCGAGATCACTCCACAGACCATATCCCACCCATATGTTAACGATTCCAACAAAGTTTACAACACGGAGATAAATGTTAGCCCCACAACTTCGACAATGCCAAGAACAGAAAATGTTACTAGTTTTAATCTTTCAAAGAATATTGTGGCTGTTAATGGAACCAATATTTCCCCCCCGGTCGCCTCAACTGATACGACTAAGATAAACAGTTATACAAATCAATCAGGCCATTTGTATTCGGATTTCTTGGAGGGCATCCAAGCTGTTTCTGACGCTCTTTTTGGATCCAGTTCAGAGGTTACTCCGAGGAGTGGTTGGAGTTATAGAGGTGGAGTGACTTCTGATAGAGATGTGGAGTCATCCAGCGATTGGAGTCGCATATCCGGCCTCCGAGTGGAGGTGACCAGCGAGCAGGGGGAGGTTCTCGACGGCGCGGGTGGGGAGAACGTGTCGGAGGTCAGTAACGTGACGGGTGACGCGGTGCCGGCGTGGCCGGTCAAGTTGGCCGCCGTGATGGAGGGAGACCTGATCCTGGGAGGCCTCATGATGGTCCACGAGAGGGAAGACTCGGTGACGTGTGGCCCCATAATGCCTCAAGGAGGCATTCAGGCCCTGGAGACCATGCTGTACACACTCGACACACTTAACTCGGACCCTCGTCTCCTGCCCAACGTCACCCTCGGTGCTCACATCCTCGACGACTGCGACAAGGACACTTACGGACTCGAGATGGCCGTCGACTTCATCAAAGGTAAGGTCGGCAAGATTCATCTCTGGTATTTAGTTTTATTATTTCTACTTGGACAACTCTTAGGTGAGTTCTACCCACCAACCACGACCAGCTGTGACATTGTCCCTGGCTACAAACTTCCCGTTACAAGCTGTGTGACTTAGATGTGACATTGTCCCTGGCTACAAACAAACTTCCTGTCACGAGCTGTGTGACTCAGCTGTGACATTGTCCCTGGCTACAGACAAACTTGCTGTCACGAGCTGTGTGACTTGGATGGACATTGTCCCTGGCTACAAACAAACTTCCCGTCACAAGCTGTGTGACTTAGATGTGACATTGTCCCTGGCTACAAACAAACTTCCTGTCACGAGCTGTGTGACTCAGCTGTGACATTGTCCCTGGCTACAGACAAACTTGCTGTCACGAGCTGTGTGACTTGGATGGACATTGTCCCTGGCTACAAACAAACTTCCCGTCACAAGCTGTGTGACTTAGATGTGACATTGTCCCTGGCTACAAACAAACTTCCTGTCACGAGCTGTGTGACTCAGCTGTGACATTGTCCCTGGCTACAGACAAACTTGCTGTCACGAGCTGTGTGACTTGGATGGACATTGTCCCTGGCTACAAACAAACTTCCCGTCACAAGCTGTGTGACTTAGATGTGACATTGTCCCTGGCTACAAACAAACTTCCTGTCACGAGCTGTGTGACTCAGCTGTGACATTGTCCCTGGCTACAGACAAACTTGCTGTCACGAGCTGTGTGACTTGGATGGACATTGTCCCTGGCTACAAACAAACTTCCCGTCACAAGCTGTGTGACTTAGATGTGACATTGTCCCTGGCTACAAACAAACTTCCTGTCACGAGCTGTGTGACTCAGCTGTGACATTGTCCCTGGCTACAGACAAACTTGCTGTCACGAGCTGTGTGACTTGGATGGACATTGTCCCTGGCTACAAACAAACTTCCCGTCACAAGCTGTGTGACTTAGATGTGACATTGTCCCTGGCTACAAACAAACTTCCTGTCACGAGCTGTGTGACTCAGCTGTGACATTGTCCCTGGCTACAGACAAACTTGCTGTCACGAGCTGTGTGACTTGGATGGACATTGTCCCTGGCTACAAACAAACTTCCCGTCACAAGCTGTGTGACTTAGATGTGACATTGTCCCTGGCTACAAACAAACTTCCTGTCACGAGCTGTGTGACTCAGCTGTGACATTGTCCCTGGCTACAGACAAACTTGCTGTCACGAGCTGTGTGACTTGGATGGACATTGTCCCTGGCTACAAACAAACTTCCCGTCACAAGCTGTGTGACTTAGATGTGACATTGTCCCTGGCTACAAACAAACTTCCTGTCACGAGCTGTGTGACTCAGCTGTGACATTGTCCCTGGCTACAGACAAACTTGCTGTCACGAGCTGTGTGACTTGGATGGACATTGTCCCTGGCTACAAACAAACTTCCCGTCACAAGCTGTGTGACTTAGATGTGACATTGTCCCTGGCTACAAACAAACTTCCTGTCACGAGCTGTGTGACTCAGCTGTGACATTGTCCCTGGCTACAGACAAACTTGCTGTCACGAGCTGTGTGACTTGGATGGACATTGTCCCTGGCTACAAACAAACTTCCCGTCACAAGCTGTGTGACTTAGATGTGACATTGTCCCTGGCTACAAACAAACTTCCTGTCACGAGCTGTGTGACTCAGCTGTGACATTGTCCCTGGCTACAGACAAACTTGCTGTCACGAGCTGTGTGACTTGGATGGACATTGTCCCTGGCTACAAACAAACTTCCCGTCACAAGCTGTGTGACTTAGATGTGACATTGTCCCTGGCTACAAACAAACTTCCTGTCACGAGCTGTGTGACTCAGATGTGACATTGTCCCTGGCTACAAACACACTTCCTGTCACGAGCTGTGTGACTCAGATGTGACATTGTCCCTGGCTACAAACACACTTCCTGTCACGAGCTGTGTGACTCAGATGTGACATTGTCCCTGGCTACAGACACACTTCCTGTCACGAGCTGTGTGACTCAGATGTGACATTGTCCCTGGCTACAGACACACTTCCTGTCACGAGCTGTGTGACTCAGATGTGACATTGTCCCTGGCTACAGACACACTTCCTGTCACGAGCTGTGTGACTCAGATGTGACATTGTCCCTGGCTACAGACACACTTCCTGTCACGAGCTGTGTGACTCAGATGTGACATTGTCCCTGGCTACAGACACACTTCCTGTCACGAGCTGTGTGACTCAGATGTGACATTGTCCCTGGCTACAGACACACTTCCTGTCACGAGCTGTGTGACTCAGATGTGACATTGTCCCTGGCTACAGACACACTTCCTGTCACGAGCTGTGTGACTCAGATGTGACATTGTCCCTGGCTACAGACACACTTCCTGTCACGAGCTGTGTGACTCAGATGTGACATTGTCCCTGGCTACAGACACACTTCCTGTCACGAGCTGTGTGACTCAGATGTGACATTGTCCCTGGCTACAGACAAACTTGCTGTCACGGGCTGTCTGACTCAGCTGTGAATAAAAGGGGCGTGTAACTAGCATACGTGGGATAGTTATATGTTGATCTGAAATACCTATTGATAAATAACCTGTGGACCTTTAGAATAGTGCTCCACTGATCAATCGCTGATATATCCAATCACACAATATTGACCATGAGTTTAAACATCCAAACAGATTACGATCTAACACGCCCATATGTTATGTCTGAACATAAGGTTCTGGGTTCAATCCTCGTGGCTTTTATTTAGCATCAATTGCTACTACCTTTTGGGCTATGCACATACATCCTGGTGTTACAACATATTGCAACCCCCCCCCCCC
>CABFOW010005409.1:0-17173 GCA_902141385.1 Timema californicum | reverse complement strand
TCAAGGTAAGACTGCTACCTTGCTTGGTTCCACTATGGTGTAGCTTGAAAGATAGGATCATAGTGTAATCAGTCAAGGTAAGACTGCTATCTTGCTTGGTTCCACTATGGTGTAGCTTGTAAGATAGTCATAGTGTAATCAGTCAAGGTAAGACTGCTACCTTGCTTGGTTCCACTATGGTGTAGCTTGTAAGATAGGGTCATAGTGTAATCAGTCAAGGTAAGACTGCTACCTGTCAGGGTAAACTTAGTGAATGTCTATTTGCAATTAGGAGAGAAACCATATCCAATTACCACAATGACCCGAATTGTGGGCCATGCAGACTAAGACGTCACTCTCTTATGGTCGTGTTTGTTGGCGATGGAGAGGTCCTGGCTGGTTACACCTCAGACGATGTATCCCTCGTTGCGGGACTCTTGTTACAATAGTTACAGTGTACCCTCTAAGTGTAATTAATCCAACGTGTAGTTAGTTATCTTGTGAATGTAATTAGAACGCTCCAAGCTAGAACCAACTTAAAAATACACTCCCTCGGTTTGTTACACTCTTACTGCAAACTTTGTGTGTTACGGGAGAGCATTTAATTCCCTGTTCAGGCGCAGGAACGAATGAGATCATTGTCTCAAGTAGTCGAGTAAAAAAGGCGCACCCTTTCATCTCGAGCCCGAGGTAACGACCATGCAAACAAGTTCCGCCACCGGAAGTAAGGATGTTTGTTTTGTCGTACTCTTTATACAAAACAGAACTAAAGCTCATTATAATATGAATAACCCGCCTCGGTGGCGTAGTTGGCTAACGCGCTAGTCGTGTTGAGCTCGACCACCGAGGACGGGGAGATCGAGGTTCGAATCTCGGTTGGGTGAACTGGGGGTGGTTTTTCCTAAATGGTTTTCCACTCTCCCTCCACGCAAATGCGGGTTCATTTCCTCTAATTGAACCTTCCCAATTCCCAATCCATTAGAGTAGTTAGTACTTAAAAGTGTATAACCCGAACGGGTAGTAAGACGCGGAGCTAAATATTATTATTATTATTATTATCTGAATAATTGAAACGTAGTGACTCCACCTGACATCGATTACTGGCTTTCTACACCGAGTTCCATATTATTAATATTATTATTTAAATAAAAGATTAAGACACCGAGGATACCCCTAAAACATATTATTTCCAAAATTTCCAAAGGGTAAGCTCCCAATTCAGAAAACCAAAATATATTTTAATAGTACTTTTCATATTTCTACTCATAATATGTTTAGTAAAATTATTTACACCAAACTTTATCATATCAAAATAATGTTAAAACGTGAAGTATAGAAGCCGCAATGAATATATAGTGAATATATAATTGTGAACACAAAGGTGCGTGAACAATGGGAATATAAAAACCCTCAAGGTCAGATGGTGACGGATCATTAAGAGGCTCTTACGACTTGGTACCGATAATACATAGAATAACTTTACGACAAGAAAATCTACTCATTTAGAAGACAGGTTCTAATAAAAATCACGATGTTCTTATTCGTCCATTAACTGAATCATACACATCGCTTGTTGATTGTAATCAACGCCTTGTTGATGGCTGTTGGTTGATGAGACTCATGCAACTCAAGGTTAAGTGGTAGCATTCGATTGATTTGCCACGGTCTCAATATGTCGTGGGATGACCTAGTGTATAGTGAAACAGGGTCGTCTTGAGACCTTTCTAGCCACAGGAGCTCCGTAATTTTCATTTTCCCTTTTTTTTTTTCTTTTCAGCCCAGCGATCAAAATTCTTGAAATAGTTTTGGATCCTCATCGTCACTAAAAATGGTTCGTTCCCCTCGTGAATGGGCGATTACATATTTCCAATCCGTGGGAATCCCCCCATGGGTGACAAATCCCCGCCACAGGGGATAAAACTATGGCCAGATACCATACATATCTGGTTTATTTCTGAAAAATATCCGCTCCTTATTAAATGCGTGTATAGAGAAATAACGGCCTGACCATATTATCAACTTTCTTCCTTCTCCTTCCTTCAATCTCTGATGATCTGACAAGATATGTCTTGACATACAGGGGCAACTTCTGTAGAACCTCTTTTAGCAATAGCTTTTCATAAATACATAGAAGCGTGCCCTGTATTCATGTTGTGAACGGCGACATTATATAACGAGTACTGCCTTTGATAGTAAATAATATAATGTGTCAGACTGGGCAAAAAAAGCACTTGTTGCAGGTCAACACACAAAGTAATACCATTCAGATTTTTAGAATCAATTTCAAGATTTTGATAATCTTTCTCAGCTTTACAATGATGTAGTTTACGTTCTAGCTATAAACGATTCATTTTTCTCATCTCAACGCTATCACCGCACGAATGCTCAGCTCTGACCAATACGAGCAATGAACACGTAATAACCTCCAATGGTAGCGGACCTCGTTCTTTCAAAGTTAATGGCTTTTGTTGGTTACTTTAGACTGTTACTGCGATCTACTGGCAACTATTAGAACTACTATGGATCATAACTAAGCAAGTGGAGCATCTTACCTCACTGTTCCACGAATAAAATTAATGTTGAGAATATGTAACATACCTCGTTCTTCCAGCCATTGATCCAAATGAAGAGCCGCTGAAAATCAAAGTGGAAACCAGGAGTTGGAAAACGTAAAGACGTTCAAGTATCTGGAAAGTTTGCCGACAAAGGATGTCTACTGTACCAAGGACACCAGGTCGAGGATCGCCAGGGCCAAGAAGAGGTTACTGCTGACCAGCGAGTTGAGTTCGGAACTGAGGAAGAAACTGATGTAATGATACATTTGGAGCAGAGACTTGGACTCTCAGGTAGATGAGAAGAAATAATTGGAGAACTTTGGAATTTAGAGCTGGAGAATACTGGAGAAGATCAGGTTGACAGACAGGGGGACAAAGGAAGTCCTAAGAAGAGCGGGTGGGAAGATCAGGTGGACAGACAGGGGGACAAATGAAGTCCTAAGAAGAGTGGGTGAGAAGATCAGGTGGACAGGCAGGGGGACAAATGAAGCCCTAAGAAGAGTGGGTGAGAAGATCAGGTGGACAGACAGGGGGACAAATGAAGTCCTAAGAAGAGTGGGTGAGAAGATCAGGTGGACAGACAGGGGGACAAATGAAGTCCTAAGAAGAGAGGGTGGGAAGATCAGGTGGACAGACAGGGGGACAAATGAAGTCCTAAGAAGAGCGGGTAAGAAGAGATTCTTCGGTACAAAGCCAACTGGATCAGACACATCCTCAGGAGGAACTGTCCTCTGCACGACGTCATAGAAGGAATATTGAGAGAAATAGGAGGATTCAACTATTGGATGACTTGAAGGAAATAAGAACATTCTGGAAGCTCAAGGAGGCAGAGGACAGGGTGCATTGGAGGTCTAATCTTACTGACAAAATGAATAGACCTGTCGCAAGACAAAACACCTAATAATAATAATATATATGCTCTCTTTAGTCTGAATGTATGGACTATTAGACGTATAGAATGAACGAGTAGTAAGATGGTGTGCTAAATAACTATTATAAATGTATATTCAATATTGTACAATAACTTTGGAATATTTGTGTAGCCTATTTTATTTTTATGCAGTACTCCATTTCCGTCAGTAGCGTGTTCATTCTGTGTTCCTAGGATAACTCTCTCCATTTCCGTCAGTAGCGTGTTCATTCTGTGTTCCTAGGATAACTCTCTCCATTTCCGTCAGTAGCGTGTTCATTGTGTGTTCCTAGGATAACTCTCTCCATTTCCGTCAGTAGCGTGTTCATTGTGTGTTCCTAGGATAACTCTCTCCATTTCCGTCAGTAGCGTGTTCATTCTGTGTTCCTGGGGTATTTCCCTCCATTTTGAGAGATGTGAGGGGTAAGAAGGGGAAGTTGTCTAGTCAGACCAGTGTGAACCCAGTCGCGATAGTTTCACGCTCGGGCTCTGTGTTTGTAGGACAAAATGATCATGGAAAACACCCTCTGGGTAAATCTACTCTCGTGGATCGGGCGTCACACACCATTTAAAACCCCGAAACAGGGCTAGTTGAAGAAATGCCTTGAAAGATCTCTCTCTTTCTTTGGCCCTTCCTTTGAGCCATGTAAAGGTAAGCCAGTCCTCTCTCAGCACATGTTGGCGTACCATCCACTTTCCTTGTTGTTTGCTGAGAGTGGGCCGGGGTGGACGATGTTGCTAGCCACACCTCAGGTTATAAACACTTGGATGGGGGGTGACTGGACGGTTCTTAGCCTCAGTACGATCTGTAAACATGTAAAATAATACATACATTACTGTTTGGTGTCTAACTTTGTTAGGTTATCCGCGTCTTAACACCCATCCGGGTTATTTGCACGTGTTCACCAATCAAGTAGTGATAAGGGATATAGTTCCTGCGGAGGTGTCGGTTTGTGGTTAAACATCCCGGTACTATAAATACCACCTCTAAATAACTTCAAACAGACAAGCCAAGACTGGAGCTTTAAGGCTCGCGCCCACCGATGTGGGATATAGTAGGGACCATTTTACTGTTATATTTACTATAATATTTGTTTAGAAAATGTTAAAACTATTATCACGGAAACTTGGACAAACATACAGGAATATAAAAATTATCAAATTTGACCCATCATTATTATAGAATTACTTTAGAAACCACGCGTGTATGGATATATTAATTTCATATTCGCTTAGTTAAACAAAAAAATTTTTTTTTACAAATACGAGATTCAATCCATCAAACATTTGATGTTAGCCCTAAATTCACTAAACCTCATTATTATTTGAAATATATATAATTATATTTTATTTTACTTAGTTTACTGAGACTTGATAGTTTGACGAAAATAATTATAGAAGGAGATGTGGAAGGGAGGAATTAAAGAGGGAGACCAAAAGTGATTATTTAAACATTTAGAATAAGATAATTTTCTATATTTCTATCAATGGCTTTCAACTGTGGTCTGCGGGTAACAAATAAACAACAGATGAAGGCGCTAAACAGTTCAAGATTGACAGATTAACTCACAAATTCAACAATAAATTTGTACCGCTAGTATTATTACTCGTGGAATATGCGCAGGAAATTTAGATCCTGTCTTGTACTGGTTGAGCACATTCATATAGTACAATCTTGACAAGGGGACAGAGCAGTAGTATATAAACATAGGTGGTCTCATGTGCACCAGGTGGTTGGTTCGATACTGGGACAAGTTGGTTTCTATCAAATATTGTCAAGGTTAGAAGATAACTCAATACTTCTCTGAAACAAAGCTGGGTTAGTCCATGTCATTCTTCACTCATACTTTCCGGCAGAGTCTGTGATGGACGTGCGGACATTGTCTGCTACATATGTGGGATCAAGAGCTATCAGACAACCGTCTGAATACTCATATAATGAGGGATTAATTAGCCAAGTTATTGTATTTGTTAATTAAGTTTATATCCTCACCTAAATATCATAATTAACAAATATAATAGCTTGGCTAAGTAATCCATCATGACTATAAGAGCCTGACATCTTAGACCGCTCGTCCACCAATGCCCGTTTCAGTTTTAGTCCATATTAAAACAAAAACTCTAAACAAGTTTTGTAAATAATGATTTGTTTGAGAGGGAAAGTGAAAGTTTATCTCTCTCGGTTTGTCGACGGGACAAATGTGGAGGACCCGGCACTTTGAAAAACAACCTTATCTCCATTAGTACGACTCTATAACCGAGGATATTATATTCACGGGGATGAATTCATGAAGGACTTGTGTGATCGAATGAATCGTTTCTATTCTGTACGTGTGTCGCGTCCACTGATGGCAGGGAGGAAGATAAGGTGGAATGGACAGGAAGTGTACCCACATTCTAGGGAAGAGAGAGGGGTGATCATATCTAGAACACCTCAGTGCACCTGGCCAGGGCTTGAACCTAGCTTCCTCGCCACCGGTGAGCCATACCAGACTAGAATTACGTCTTAGTCCACATTCCCACCTGTGCAGGTTATGGTTAGTAATTACACATCTTTCTACCTGAATTGGTGGGAACGCGGAATAAACGTCAAGCTCATCTTGTCCGGTTTGGTGTGACATAGAGGTTGAGGTTCAATCCCAGTTTAGTGTAAGGAGGGTCGTTTATTTTCTAAATAGTTCCCCCCTCTCTACACGGCTGGGTGGTAGGACTAACGTTGCGGTACCTTTAGTATAAAATGTGTTGATAACAGTCTTCGTAACAACAGCTTCTAACGGGTAAGGATTTGGTGAATACTTTGAAGAAAATGCACCCAAATGAGTGTAGAAAGAGAATGTAGAAACAACCTGATAAATAACTCTCGGTATCTTCGAGAATGAATCTGGCCACGTCCTGTCGCTGGCTTAGGGCCGGACTACCGGATAAATATTGCTATCGGGAGGTTAAAGTTATCAGCCATTTTAATATTTTCCACGTATTATGAACTGAATTTATCTGCCGGATAGCTATCTAAAGGATAAATACACTTTTATGCAGAAAACGCAAGGTTGGTACTGTTTTTACTGGTGCGCGCATGCGTATAAAACCTGCTGCGCTACTGGCAAGTGGCTACAACGCTCAACATTTGTTAAATAATGGTGCCCAAACGAGGGCGAGGAAACAGATGGCGTCACGGGATATACTCTTATCTATGGTCACGTGGGTGCGATGTCTCGCAAGTACTAATTTCGGTATCTGCCAACATGTGGGCATTAGTTGGTTACAGGGTGACCTGGCGGTCTAGGGGTAAAGGTGTCATACTTCTGTGCTGGCGGCCGGGGTTCGATCCCAGGTCCCGACACAGATTTATCTGATTACCAAACCCTTCCTTCACCTCTGACAAGACATCTTGTGAATGTGGGGAATGCCAGGCCTCCACCGTGGTTCGNTGGGGTCCGGGGTTCAATCCTCGGTCCCGACACAGATTTATCTGATTACCAAACCCTTCCTTCACCTCTGACAAGACATCTTGTGAATGTGGGGAATGCCAGGCCTCCACCGTGGTTCGGATTCCACGTTAAACTGTAGGTCCTCCATTTCATCTCACAATCACCCTACCATTACACATTAGCGTAAGTGTGTATAACCCGAATGGGTAGTAAGACGCGGTGCTAATAATAATAATAATAATAGTTGGTTACAACGTTTACAAAATTTCATTTATTGTACTAACATTTTGATAATCTGTTCTTATATAAATATAACTCTACAAATATCTTGTCAGTTGTTATAAAAGTGTGAATCAAATGTTCTAACTTTTAGAGCCCGGGCCTGTGCCTACTAAACACGTGAACCCAGATTTTAACCTAAAAACAGATTCTGATAGGCGAAACCTCATGAAAAACAACGCGTCACTATGGCAACAACGGTTTTAACTTCCAGATAAAAGTTATAAGGTACTTAAACCTCCCGATAAAAATGTGATGGATAAATAGATTTAATCTGGCAGATAATTGCTATCCTGCACACATAAGACGCACTTTTAACCTATCAACCAGATATAAATATTTATCTGCCAGATTAATATTAATCCAGGAGTCATAAGACCAGCCCTTAAAAAGTTTAAAATATGTATCGCAAACGATCTAAAATATTAAATATCCACGATTTATTGGTATAGGTAGTATCCCTCCAAACATCTTGGAAATGCAGCCGTTATCTCAGTTACTGACAGAATATTCAGGGGCGAATAGAAGAGAAGAGGAGGTAGCGAGGTTGTTAAACTCACCACAGGGAGTCGGTTGGACGTCTGAAGGCCATTCACAAACAACCTCTTTATATTGCTATCTCCCTAACTCTCTGCGTGTATGTGGCTGGATAAAATAGTTGTGAGACACGTGGTAGTTAGAGATTAGTGGGGTGTCTCACTTGGTAGTTAGAGATTAGTGGGGTGTCTCACTTGGTAGTTAGAGATTAGTGGGCGTGTCTCACTTGGTAGTTAGTGGGAGTCTCACTTGGTAGTTAGAGCGCGTGTCTCACTTGTAGTTAGTGGGCGTGTCTCACTTGGTAGTTAGTGAGCGTGTCTCACTTGGTAGTTAGTGGGCGTGTCTCACTTGGTAGTAAGTGGGCGTGTCTCACTTGGTAGTTAGAGATTAGTGGGCGTGTCTCACTTGGTAGTTAGAGATTAGTGGGCGTGTCTCACTTGGTAGTTAGTGAGCGTGTCTCACTTGGTAGTTAGTGGGCGTGTCTAACTTGGTAGTAAGTGGGCGTGTCTCACTTGGTAGTTAGTGGGCGTGTCTCACTTGGTAGTTAGGGGGCGTGTCTCACTTGGTAGTTAGGGGGCGTGTCTCACTTGGTAGTTAGTGGGCGTGTCCCTCAGGGGATGAAGAAAATTAATTGTATTTAATTTATAAACCGAAGTAACTTCTCGATTACTAATGTTCAGGTTTACAAATTCAGTTATTTCATTTTTATAAAAATCAAGCTCATTTCTTAGCATTACATATTATCGAAAGGACACACATTTTATTTGTGTTTTGAAATTTATCAAAAGCTACAAATTATATATTTTTTAAATCTCAAATAACCATTAATAAAATCATGACTGTCATATTTTTTTCATTCATATTATCACTTAGGTTTATGTAAGTATATATATTTTAAAGCATATTGTAAATAACATTACAATATTATATAATATCATATGGTAAATAGCAATATCTTAAAAAAATATTACAATTTCATTCTTAGTTGGCAAACTCAACTTTTGCTTTGAATAAACCAGCAAAAATCGATCTTTACATTATTTAAACATTTGTACGCTATTCCATATGGCTCTAACGAGTGTTTAAGGCAAAACCAATAAATTATCTCTTTTAATTAATGATTTATAACTATATTTTGTACAAATGTTATCATTATTCATTCGAGAACTATTTTCTCTTTGTATATATCGTTCGCATATCACTGTACTTCCCCTCAAATCCTTTGGAGGCGCTATCTACAAGCTACCCATAGTGACATCTAGTAACAAAATATAGAACCTTCAATGCAACCTAACAAGGAAGGTGGCGGTCTCTTGTGAGGGAGTTTGAAATATCTTACCAACGCCTGCGCGCTTAAGCTTGATTTAAAAATCAATGAGAACTGGAATTATTGAAAGAATACATAATTATTAAACATATATTAATTATTTTGACCAAAGCTTAGCTAGGAATGAAGTTACATCACGCATAAATCTGGTTATTAAGAAAGTTTTAATTTATGAAAAATTACTATTGAATTTTAAATTTGAAAATTAAAAAAACAACTTAAATTTTAAATTACTGATCAGACATTTTAAAATTATATTTGATGATTTACTACTATATCAATTATTTTTACTAATGTGAATTTTTTGCTCTAATGTATTTATTGTGACTTGTTTTGATTAAAATAGTTTACAAGGCTAATTCTTAGTTTATATATAAAAAAGTCGTTTAATACATAGGAGTGGTACTAATTCAATTATAATAGATTATTTATTTTGTATTGGTCAAAATGGGTTGTGACTATACAAATTTAAAATCAGATCAGTAGTAAAAGTTATAATTAACATCTACAACTATCTATAAATGTGTTTAACATTCGTCATATACGTTCTAATTACATATTAAAATCCAAATACAAACTACATCTGGAAACTGAGTAAATATGTACACAACGCTAATTTTTTAAATATAGCGCTATATTTATTTATAAGCTAAGTAACACTATATAGCACTAAGAGACTCGCGCGTTGTGGTCGTCTCGAGAAATGAGCTGGTTCGAGACTCACTGAGTGCATTATACACGTAACTTGCGATTTATTTCCAATTAGGTTATCTGTGACGAAAGTAAAACTAAATAACGTGTTTAATTAATGCTAAATAAACTAAGGAATAGATATTGGATAGAATAAATCATGGTAATATAATGGGCCAATTGTTTCATTTTCTTGTGTTAGCTACTGTTATAATACTCTCTCTTGACTCGTATCAGGAACAAACACTATACAATTTTGTTATCATTTTAAAATACTGATGATGACCAAACAGCCTCAATTATACCTTATAAAGTTTATTTTTATTACTTAACCACTAAAATTTCTAGAGAAATCCGTATTTAAAAAATGACACATTTTAGAAATGTTATTCTTAATGTTTAGAGGAGTTATTTATTCTGAATTGACTCATTAATAACATAATATATTTATATTTTGACAAAATTTTAAGTACCTTTGTTTTTTAAATATGTCCTTGGCAGAGTAAGAGTGTCCATAATCATGCCTCTGGCATGTATAAAATTTTAAAATATATTAGCTTATGTAGGGTTTGCTTATGTATACTTTTTAGACCACTTTAGTTGATTAAAAATCTTTGTAACGCTTTTTATAAAAATAATAGCTGTATTAATAAAATATAATTTACTACTTCATTTTTTTTTCAATTCTACTTTCATAATTTTAGACTAAAACTCTTTTTGGTCAAAACTAACACACGAATACATTTACAAGGATGAAAAACCTTTTTTTACAAATGAAACATATTTTTATTAATCAATTAAACGTCCGTAAATACAGGCCCTGGTCATCATATCGACCATAGTAGTCCATATTTACAGTTGTGCTCGCTGTAAATATAAATTTAGTATTAAATTTCAACAATAGCATTTATAAATTTAATATTTGTTTTTTTTTTACAAATTTGGTAATGATAGATCACATTTCAAATTGTATTAAAAGTGAATTAATTTCCGCGCATCCCAGGGCGGGTGGTATTGATTGTAATGTAAACAAACCCCCAGCACATATGTAACAAATCGTACATGAGTGGTTAGCTCACAGGATCCAGAAACATAACATGTTCGGAAACCCTCAGTTGGTATATATTTGTAAAATGTTTGTGTATTTATTTTGTAATTCGGAGCAGCGTATGTTTCCCTTGTGTGCTGATAGTATAGCAGAGCTACCGTCTATTAAACCACACACGATTATAGAATAAACATTTGTATATCTGGTATTAGGAAACGTAGATAAAATAATAACAAATATATATTATACTTTTAATGTTGATAAATAAAAATCTTCTTATAAAAATACAAATGTTCCCAAATAAAATCATAAATAAAACCATAAATAATTAATTAAATTATTATTATTATTATTATTAGCACCGCGTCTTACTACCCGCTCGGGTTATACGCACTTACGCTAATGTGTAATGGTNGAAGGAAGGGTTTGGTAATCAGATAAATCTTTGCCGGGACCGAGGATTGAACCCCTGCCGCCAGCATAGAAGTCTGACACCTTACCCCCTAGACCGCTAGGTCACCCAAAATTAATTAATTAATTAAATTCAATTTTATAGAAAACGTTAGTTTATAATTCTTTATTTCAATACCAAGGTTTTCATCGATCCATTCTAAAGGGGACGGATAGGGGGGTTAAGGTAATGCACCCGCGTTAGTGTATAAAAGGAACGGGTCAAATTATGGGTGGAAAACAAGTTTTTGTTGATTGTACCTGGATTCAAACCTAGATATCTTCTTGCGCAGCATCTCAGGTTGTTTCTATCACACGACGGGCCGGCGAGCCTGTTAGGTCGCCAGTGGTACGTGATATATTGCAACATTCTGACACAACGCTGGCGAGGGCAGACTAGTGGTCATCAGCCGGTCTGGGTTCGACTCTGCACACGTACAAGAATGGCACGCAATATGGGATCAGACACCTGACTCATACAAAGACAAGGGCCTACAAGAATTAGCACGGAGGAAAGTATATGTTGTAATATCGGAGGAAAACTTTTGTAACAAAAGCAAAGGCAGGATCTAGTTACTCTTTTCATATTTTCATAATGACTATAATATGGGAAGAAGGTTGGGATGGTATTTTAAATTCTGATAGATCTTGGCTTTTTATTGAGACAAAAGATTGTACAAATTTCTGATGAAACTAATAGTTTTAAATGATTTCCAAAACAATTGAATGTTCCTTGCTTTTGCTCATTTTTAACGCTAATATTGAGTTTATATGTAAGTTTGATTCTTTTGCGTGACGACTGCAATATCAGTAACTTAATAAGAAACGTATTCACATCCATCTCACGAGAGAGACGAGGGAAGTATTAGAGTACACACGAGCACGGCGAGTCTATAGATAAAACCTACATCGTGTGAACACTGCTTTAAATTGCCAGTAAAAGGTTAAAGACCTGGCCATGTGAACGAGCTGTTACAGTTATAATAAAACAGTGTGGTTATTTTATTATATATTGATAGTTTTCACAGCTATTTTACAATCGTGTCGCATATGGTTTAGTTTTAAAATACTGGAAGCATTCAACAATATTGACAAAATGTCAGAATAAATTATTGAAGT
This sequence comes from Timema californicum, assembly GCA_902141385.1. Classification (NCBI taxonomy): domain Eukaryota; kingdom Metazoa; phylum Arthropoda; class Insecta; order Phasmatodea; family Timematidae; genus Timema; species Timema californicum. Next base: position 4,851 of record CABFOW010005409.1, on the reverse strand, counting down.
AATTAAAAAAAATGCAAATATATATTTTTTATTATAATGGACATAAATATTTATTTTTGGTAACAAATAAAAGTATAATATTTTTAGTTAACTGATATAGCTTGATTTTATGATTATCTAAGTTAACATTGTTTAAGTAAAATCTTAAAGATTTAATCATTAGATTGACTAAACAAAAAAAATCTATCAAAAACAAGTAAGATATATAAGAGCGTGTATTTGATAGCAACTATTTTTATTGGTGACCTGGCGGTCTAGGGGTAAGGTGTCAGACTTCTGTGCTGGCGGCCGGGGTTCAATCCTCGGTCCCGGCACAGATTTATCTGATTACCAAACCCTTCCTTCACCTCTGACAAGACATCTTGTGAATGTGGGGAATGCCAGGCCCTCCACCGTGGTTCGGATTCCACGTTAAACTGTAGGTCCTCAATTTCATCTCACAATCACCCTACCATTACACATTAGCGTAAGTGCGTACAACCCGAACGGTTAGTAAGACGCAGTGCTAATAATAATAATAATTATTATTATTATTTTGATATAAATGCTTAAATTAACACATTAATGATCCCATAGTAAAAATTACATCACTGAATGAGAACAAAGTCTGTATTTCTTACAATCCATGTCCTAACTTTTTTTTAAACATCGGTTATTAAAAGTTTTACTTTTTTTTTTTTACTTTCTAGATTCTCAAATATTATTCAAAAGAATTCTCGTTAATCTTGGCTTTGGAACAGTTTAAAAGTTATTTCTTAGTGGTTTTTTTCCTTAGATATTTAAACTGAAAACTTTAAAGGAACGTTCTTGATCGTTAAAATTTTGCTGGTTTTTTTTCTTTAAACCTACAACACTGTTTAGTTTAGAAGTTTATTATTTATTGAAAAAAGAGCTTGAACTATCTCAGACAAAATTCAAGGCTTTATTAATAAATAATAAGATATATTTTACTAAAAAATAGTTTAAGGCTCTCATGTACTTTAAGATACATGTCCTGACCTTAATTAATTTCTTGGTAGTTTATCAGGGTCCAAGATAATCCTAATTTATGTCAACATTTTCTTTTGTGACCTTATTAAATAAATAATACGACACAATTATACACACTCGCTCCTACGGTGTATTATTTGAACTAAATCTTTAAAGCCATTTTAGAAAAAAAATAATTTTTTTATCAAATATTTCATCGGTCAACTACCATTAAATTAATTTATTCTATAAACATTATCATACAATATTTATTTAAAATAGCCAGAAAATACCAATTTCAGAGAAAACTGTTAAAGCTGTTTTAAGAAATCAGTCATCATAAACTATTATAAAATGTTTTTTTTAGAAAATAAATAATATAAGTAACTAATGCTTAAAAACATAGCATTTTGAACCAAATATTTACATAAATTCTTAGAATATTCTAATTTAAAAAATTAATCACTCACCAGTAAGCCACCTTTAATTTTCGGGTTAGGGTCTTAATCAAAAATACCTTATGAGTCCGGGCCCTAAAAAATCTAAAAATAAACCGTTTTGGATCCGTGACCATGGGCAGAAAGACAGAATTGTAAAATACAATTTTACGATTCATCATAATTTTGAGATACTTTTATTTTCACTATTACGATACTTTCTATCGATATGAGAAAGTACAAATAATTTATTTGTGTGAGGAAGGTGAGATCTCTGTTTCTAATATCTTACTTTGATCTCAGAAATGATAGATTTCTCATGAAACGTCGTTTAAAGCCAATAATATTATTTATAATAATTTGAATTTTAAAAGAAACCAGTTCTTAGTCCTATATAAACATGTTGGCACCCATCTTATTATTTCCGGTGCAAATCATATTTTAAAATAACAACCCCTTGTTAAATAACTCGATATCTCTTTAAGTCCACATCACAACAAACGATTCATCGAACATGCTTATATTCTTCATCTCCTTGCGATACTTACATTGTCAAAATGTCGAGTCAATCCAACTTTACACTGTCATAACACAATTGATAAACTCGTTACATTAAAGCTTATCAAATTATGAGTTTAAAAACCTGGCGTTCAAGTTTCAACATCCATAAATATAATTTCATCAATCAATCTACTACTACGTCAAGAATGATTGTTTTTATCAGCTGATGTTACAAATCTGGTCAATCAACATTTGGCGGTTATTTCAAATCACTGATCAGGAAGATAAAATATCATACAAAGTAGATTACGTTATTATTATTATTATGTGTTTTTTACGACACTCTTTACCGTGCATGGCCATGTACATATATAATTACATCAATGGTGTAGGTAATGAAACCCCCAGTCATAAGTCTCCCAAAAAGAAATATTAGGCAGTGGGTAACAAAAATTGACATTTATTAAATATTAACCAAACCATAGATATGTACAAACAAGCGATAGTAGAGAGAGATATTTGGAGGGAGTGGGCATCGACCCAGTTAAGGCTAGGACGAGAACTCTTGATATCAAAATGTAATCTATAGGAGATATAAATGATTCTAACTGCTTTCAGAAGGGAAAAACAGACTCGCATAAATATGTCTGATTACAATTATAGGCTTAGACTTGCAATTATCCTAATAAAAAGCTCGGCAGATAACCTTAACAATATATAAGTTACTTGTATCGTTTTACAACAAACAGATACTAGCGCCTCCTATTGGCCAAGAGTTTGGACAGGAGATAAGTTACGTTACACTCAACTATATGTCAACCCCAATTGACTTAGAAACAAGTTAAGTTGCTGTAAAATAAGAGACTATACACCTGGGTACAATATTAAAATAATCAGATGATATCATCTAGTGACGGTCGACCAAATTAACATTAACTCTTCAAGCGGTCTAGGGGTAAAGTGTCAAACTTCTATGCTGGTGGCCGGGGTTCAATTCTCGGTCCAGGCACAGATTTATCTGATTACCAAACCCTTCCTTCACCTCTGACAAGACATCTTGTGATCCGAAGGGGTAGTAAGACGCGGTGCTAATAATAATAATAATAATAATAATAATAATAATAATAATAATAATAATAATAATAAACTCTTCAAAGAGATCTCAGCTAGTTAAGTGCGATGGCGAACCCATCGAATAATAATCTTGTGATGGAATATAAACTGATCCTCACGTGACAAACTAACATAAATATAAACTACAACATTTTAAAGTGACCGCAAAAAAAAAAGATAAATGAAATAGCAAATGTCAAACATTCAATAGTTATGTTAAGATATAATGTGGCCATCTAGTGACGATGAGACCAGTAGAATTACAAACTAGCGTGATACTAGTGACCTGGGAACATGTTACTAAATAGGGCCTTAAATAACCAAACAATACCATCTGGAGGGGAGTGAATAAATACATTTCAAATATTAGAGCGACCCAAAAAGATAAATATGATGGCAAGAATAAGTTTAGTTAAATAAATTAGTCATCTAGTGGCAGTCTAACCATATAGTGAATATTTAAGTCCCGAAAGATAATTTAGAAAAAGATTAATGATTTAGGCCAAAGATAATTTTGAAAATATACAGATCTTATCTGCCGCAGATAGCGCCGCTTACCTACTCTGAAGACGGTGGTATAATGAGCAACTACATAGGTGTAACCTGCAAATAAATAGTAAAAACCCAATCACGTTATCTCTGAGACGGTCTGAAAGGAACGAATAGGAAGGTGGAAAGAATAAAAGGGGGGAAACACAGCTTGCGTCGACTGACAGGAACATCTGGCGCTGATCTAGAGGGTCGTAACTTTCCATACTAGTCTTGGGGCGTGACGTCACTGGTACGGTAACATCCACTGTCCTCGCCAGTTTTGCGGGGGGGTGTGAACGGACAGCATTGGGTGGGGTCAGACCATACGGGTAGCATTGGGTGGGGTCAGACCATACGGATAGCATTGGGTGGGGTCAGACCATACGGGTAGCATTGGGTGGAGTAGAACCATACGGGTAGCATTGGGTGGAGTAGAACCATACGGGTAGCATTGGTTGGGGTTGGACCGTACGGGTTGCGTCTCTTCAGGTGTTATGAGCTGAGCTTATAGTAAATGTTTTATTCCTTTGTAGTATGCCACGCATGTTGCAGTAGAAGTAAGATAAAATGTGCCCACATCTTTGTAGATCACTCACATAAACCTGATGGTACTATAGATTCTATAACCTGTAATAGTTGCATTTTATAGGTTGTAGCTTACTATCAGGCTTACATAGTTTCTCATACCACGTGATGAAAAGGTACTTATCACCCGGAGTGGGCACGTGACGATAAATAAGTGATGAGACACTCTGGCCCAAGTCCATGAATCATTCCTTGCTTTACAATACAAATCATTTCAATTTTCATCCACGTGTCTTACTACCCATCCTGGCTATCTACATTTAACTAAACTAATGTAGTTGGTGGGAGTAGTATCTAGTGTCATAGAAATGTACCCTCATATATTAGGGAGGACAGTTATATATTGATTTCTCTAACTGCCGGTAGATGTAGGTAAAGTTCAGTATTGGTTAATTTATTTTCAGTCGCACGAAGTTTGTCCCGTTTCCAACTTCACTTTCCCAGAGACTGCGTCTTCACAACTTCCAGAGTGAGTCAAGTCAAGGCAAACATTTGTTTCTCTTTAACAGCCGGGAGTTCTCTTTCACGTGGGAGTTCAATTGAGCTGTGGATGGGTAGAAACTTGGGAGAGTTACATCAACAGGTCGGTGGGAATATACTACAAGCTACATCAACAGGACGGTGGGAATATAATACAAGCTACATCAACAGGACGGTGGGAATATACTACCTGCTACATCAACAGGACGGTGGGAATATACCACCTGCTACATCA
>CABFOW010005408.1:24568-42982 GCA_902141385.1 Timema californicum | reverse complement strand
GAATCCGAACCACGGTGGAGACCTGGCATTCCTCACATTCACAAGATGTCTTGTCAGAGGTTAAGGAAGGGTTTGGTAATCAAATAAATATTTGCCGGGACCGAGGATCGAACCCCGGACGCTAACATATTATCTATATTAATAAAATGAAGAGTTTTTTTTATATGTCATGTGCATAGCGTGATATTTACAGCACACAAAAGTCAGATATTTAAACTTAAGTAGACCCGGCCCAAAATTGTGTCGTGTATACTTCAAAGATGGAATGAATTTTAAATTTTTGATTATATTTTTTACTTTCTCGCTATCTTACATATAGAGAAAGTATTGTGATCGTCAAAAAGAATTGAACTCGAAATTTTGATTAATTTCGACGTTTCATCACCACCCAAATCCAAAAAAAGTTGTTTTCGCATTTCCACCTGTGTTTCTGTATGTCTATCTATCTGTCTGTACCTCGGGATAGAGCCTAAACTGTTTTACCGATTGGGCTAAAAGTTGGTATATAGGGTTTTCATAGGGTTGCCCCAAGGTGTTTTTGGAATTGGATATCCATGCCCTAAAATTAAGGGTAGTTTACGAAAGGGTGAAATAAAAAAAATCACAATTTGATTAAGTTTCATTTCTATGGATTAATAAATATTAAAAACGAAATGGATACTCTCAATTTTTCGTCAAACTGACTTTACTTTTTAACATTTCGAAAACAGGTAAAGTATTGCAAGTGTAAAAAAAATTCTAAGCCAAGATGTTGATGGATGTTGACGTTTCATGACCCCCCGGACCTTAAAAATTTGTTTTTGAAATGCTGTCTGTCTGTGTGTCTGTTTAACTCTAAAATTAAGAGTAGATTTATAAAACCCGCCTCGCTGGCGTAGTTAACTAACACGCTATTTTCGTGTAGAACCAGGTGGCCGAGGATGGGAAGATCAAAGTGATTTTTCCTAAATGGTTTTCCACTCTTCCTCCACGCAAATATGGGTTCACTACCTCTAAATATAACCTTCCCAATTCCTAATACATCATAGTAATTATTACATAAGCGTATAACCCGAACGGGTAGTAAGACAAGGTGCTAAATAAAATAACTAAGTCTAAAAAATTACGAAAAGAGAAAAAAATCTATTTTCTCAAAATCAGCTCAAATGATTTGTTTAAAATTCTTATCTAGGCGTTGATTACAATTATAAATAAAATGGATATTTTCATTTTCACCAAGAAAATAACTTTTAGGGTACTTTACAGAAGCTGAAATTTTCGTATCTCCGCAACAATTTAAGATACAAGATAGTTGATTATTGCAAAACTGTTGTACTACTAAAAATAAAAATAAACATTTATTTGAAATATATCTTTATAAAACCAATAGTTTATGAGATATTGGCAAATGTAATAATTCCATAGAGTAACCATAGAGTAGGCAATATTTATCTTTTTATTGGTCTAAATTTATTAATGAGGAATTTAATAGTAATGTGATAACCATAAGATGTGCAACTCCTAATAAAATGCCTAAAATAGCTCGGGTTTGTTAGTGTATATTATTTCGTCTCACATATATTACGAGTTTTAAGTAAATATCTCAATTTTAAAACAATGGATTGAGAAAGCCCGTGCAGAGTTGCATACCATTTATTTTTACCTGGGTCTGATGAAATAAAATGAGAAAACTTTTGTTATATCTGTATGAAGCAATAAAAGCGTCTCCCTGGGCAACGCTGTGAGTCTGTAAGTGTGCAGTAAAAGTATTTTGGCTATAGGCATTTGAAACCCTTAATAGAGCGGCAAAAACTCACCGTCGGCGTAAAGTATAAAGAGGAGGCTTTACCTAAGTAGGAAGAAAAAGTTTATTTCATCCACATGGTGGCATAGGGTAGAAATTAAAATAATACTTCAGTGGAGTCCAACCAACCAAATTGTTGCGCGCCGCTGTAGTAAAAGTCTGTTCAGCGTAGGAATTGTTTTCTGAAAATTCTTTTTCCCTACCAGAAATCTATTATATAGTAGGATGTTGGTAGGTAAAAAAGACCTTCCAGAGAGAAATTCCTACCGTGAATAAAGTATACCGCCTCACCAAGTTGGATCAGCCAGGTCCTGTTCACAGAATAGGACGAGGCAGCCTCTGATCAGGTCTACCTACATTTGCTCACTCTTTTGGCCTCGACTTGCCTCGCCTCCAATTTGCCAGTTAGTGTACACGCGCCTTAAGACATTGGACACATAACAGACTGGATTGCTTGTGATGGCGAGGTCAGGGTTCTGGGGTTCCACATATGATCCATTAAAGGGTTTTTCCTTTCTCTCCCCACGCTATTTCAGGTAAACTACAAGCTAAGTAAGATACAACTTTATTCCTCGTCCTTAACCCTTAGATTAAGCCGTTAAATATATACTGTGTTGAAACTTGGAAATTTAACTGTTCCCTCCAGTGGTGGCTCGTGGGTTGTTGCTAGGTGGAACCAGACTTGAATGGACTGTACTGGTGAACTGTTCCCTCCAGTGGTGGCTCATGGATGGTTGCTAGGTGGAACCAGTCTTGACAGGACTGTACTAGTGAACTGTTCCCCCTCCAGTGGTGGCTCATGGATTGTTGCCAGGAGGAACCAGTCTTGACAGGACTGTACTAGTGAACTGTTCCCCCCCAGTGGTGGCTCATGGGTTGTTGCGAGGTGGAACCAGACTTGAATGGACTGTACTGGTGAACTGTTCCCCCCCAGTGGTGGCTCATGGATTGTTGCGAGGTGGAACCAGTCTTGACAGGACTGTACTAGTGAACTGTTCCCCCCCAGTGGTGGCTCATGGATTGTTGCCAGGAGGAACCAGTCTTGACAGGACTGTACTAGTGAACTGTTCCCCCCCAGTGGTGGCTCATGGGTTGTTGCGAGGTGGAACCAGACTTGAATGGACTGTACTGGTGAACTGTTCCCCCCCAGTGGTGGCTCATGGATTGTTGCGAGGTGGAACCAGTCTTGACAGGACTGTACTAGTGAACTGTTCCCCCCCAGTGGTGGCTCATGGATTGTTGCCAGGAGGAACCAGTCTTGACAGGACTGTACTAGTGAACTGTTCCCCCCCAGTGGTGGCTCATGGATTGTTGCCAGGAGGAACCAGTCTTGACAGGACTGTACTAGTGAACTGTTCCCCCCAAGTGGTGGCTCATGGATTGTTGCCAGGAGGAACCAGTCTTGACAGGACTGTACTAGTGAACTGTTCCCCCCAGTGGCGGCTCGTGGGTTGTTGCGAGGTGGAACCAGACTTGAATGGACTGTACTAGTGAACTGTTCCCTCCAGTGGCGGCTCGTGGGTTGTTGCGAGGTGGAACCAGACTTGAATGGACTGTACTAGTGAACTGTTCCCTCCAGTGGCGGCTCGTGGGTTGTTGCGAGGTGGAACCAGACTTGAATGGACTGTACTAGTGAACTGTTCCCTCCAGTGGCGGCTCGTGGGTTGTTGCGAGGTGGAACCAGACTTGAATGGACTGTACTAGTGAACTGTTCCCTCCAGTGGCGGCTCGTGGGTTGTTGCGAGGTGGAACCAGACTTGAATGGACTGTACTAGTGAACTGTTCCCTCCCCTATCCCATCAAACAGTGGTGGTCTAAACGCTTAGAGCTTACCTCAGATTAACAAAACTGGAACAAATAGTACACTATAATGGGTGACCTGGCGGTCTGGGGGTAAGATGTCAAACTTCTGTGCTGGGGGGTACGGCGTTCAATCCTCGGTCCTGGCACAGATTTATCTGACTACAAAAACCTTCCTTTACCTCTGACAATACTTGTATTAATCACAACTTGTGAATGTGTGAAATTCCAGGCCTCCGCCATGGTTCGGATTCCACGTTAAACTGTAGGTCCTCCATTTCATCTCACAATCACCCTACCATTACACATTNTCGGATTCCACGTTAAACTGTAGGTCCTCCATTTCATCTCACAATCACCATACCATTACACATTAGCATAAGTGTGTATAACCCGAACGGGTAGTAAGACTCGATGCTAATAATAATAATAATAATAATAATAATAATAATAATAATAATAAGACAGGTGTTACCTCAACAAATTCAATATTATTTTATCATGTTGGTGTTTGGTGCTAAGCTTGGATCTTTATCGTTAAATATAGCTTAGTTTAGAAAGCTCACATTAAATACATTTTAAAAAGATCGAGTAAGCTTATGTTTTATTTTACGGAAAGTCATTATGTTTTTGGTTGTTATCCTACCATAGTCCTTTGTAGACACGTTCTTTTCTCTTCTCCGTCTCTCCCACGAGTGAAGAATATCCTCCATTTCTTTTTATTGATGGGTAGAAATACGACTTCTCGGCGCCCAGACGTTTAATTTATCTGTGAGAGCGCCAAAGGACAATCTTATTTCCTCTTACGCTGGAGAGAATTGGGTATGTTTTCATTGAGCTGGAATTGCGTTCGGTTTTGGCTGCGAACTAGAAAAAAATATCGCCTGATTCCTTTTTTTTTTTTTAAGGGGGTTGAGTGTGACGAGGGTTCAAAATGTCTTAACTTGCAGGTTATTTTTAAAATAAAAAACTATATTCGTACCCATTGTTCTTCAGTTAAGTGAGGCCCAGTCTTTCACTCTGTATTAACATAATAAATTGAGAGATGTTGAGAGTACTGAGAAATATATTTGTAGTTTTTTTATTATTATTATTTAACACCACGTCTTACTACCCGTTCGGGTTATACGCTTTAAGTACTAATTACGCTAATGGCTTAAGAATTGATAAGGTTGAATTAGAGGAAGTGATCCCTCATTTGCGTGGAGGGAGAGTGGAAAACCATTTAGGAAAAAACCAACCCCAGTTCACCCGACCGAGGTTCGAACCTCGATCTCCCCATCCTCAGCAGTCGAGCGCAACATGAATAGCGCGTTAGCCGGTGGGTTATTTGTAACTAAAAGTGACGAGCAAACAGGAGAATGGAGAAAGTGTTTTATTTTAGTACCATGTCTTACAACCCGTTCGGGTCATACGATTATGTAGACCTACTAATCACGCTAATTGTTTTAGGGATTAGAAAAGTTATATTTATAGGAAATATAGTAACATTAACGTGGAGGGAGAGTGGAAAACCACTTTGGGAGAAAAAAAGCCACCCTCATTACACCCGACCGAGATTCAAACCTTGATCTCCCCTTCATCGGCTGTCTTGTGAGCTACGAGAGTAGCGCGTTCGACCACGTGGACACCAGAGAGGCTTATGGGAAACGTTACATTATGAATAACTTCGTGGTTTGTATGTATCTACAAACATATTGATGACAATCGAGGCAAGCAGATTGAGATGGGATGGCCACGTGGTTTGTATGTATCTACAAACATATTGATAACAATCGAGGCAAGCAGATTGAGATGGGATGGCCACGTGGTTTGTATGTATCTACAAACATATTGATGACAATCGAGGCAAGCAGACTGAGATGGGATGGCCATGTGGTTTGTATGTATCTACAAACATATTGATGACAATCGAGGCAAGCAGACTGAGATGGGATGGTCACGTGGTTTGTATCGATGGTGACGTGTGTGTATACGACATTTTAGTTGGGGGAACTGGAGAGACAATACAAGACTAAGACGTTAATTAGAGGATAATATGATAAATATCTGAATTAGGTTGGGTGACCGGCTATATTTTGATGGATGTGTTTCCCTATAAGGTTGAATGGCGATCTTACGTTCTGGTGGCCATGAATTTCCGAGTTCCTCAAGGCCATAGAGCTAGTTAATTCGTTAGTTAATCTTACTACCCGAGTGTGGTTCGTCCCAGATATTTGCATGTTAACTACACTTATTGGTCAGAGATGATTAAGGTATAGCTCAGAGCAAATGCACCCACATTTTCTTGGAGGGATAGCTGTATATTGTTTGTGGAAAAAAATCACTAGCAAATACGCCCATCAGGGATTTTAAACCTGACAGGGTTACCACTATTTTCTTACTCCCGTGTTACCTGTTTTTTCCAGGTTTTCCAACAGAAAGTTTCATTCTTTCAGAAAGTTTAGATTGAAGAAAAGTTTATTAAAAGTTATTTTTCGTCAAACCGGCTAAATTTTGGGTCATGTAATTTATGTTTAAAACAGTATGATTTAAGGTTTCTGGGTAAACGTATCTTCTGTCGCTTCACAACCCTTGTTTAAGGTGTAGTTATGTATGAATCAGCGTACTTAAGTATTCAGCTCTCTTTTTCGTCCATCCAGAGTCCTACTATTATAAGCTTCCAGTTAAATGTTCGAAATTTACAAATATTGCATTATTTTTAATAAATTTTGACAAACTCCCTGTAATTTCCCAGTTTTTTCAGACACCAAACACTCCCTGTATTTTCCCAGGTTTTTTTTTTCCGCCACCAAACACTCCCAGTTTTTAAGGGTTGTTTCAGCCCTGACTTACCTTCTTGTCACCTATAAGTCATAAATTACAAATCTTGGCACCATATTCCGCGTATCCGAAATACACAGGTTATTTTGAAATAATTAAGTTCGGAATTTAACATTTTAAATTGCTATATTCTTGACGATTTTTTAAATTGTCTTTAACCTTTTATTTAAACTACCCATTTGAAAATTATTGGGAAATATATATATTTAATTTACCCTTAAAAGTAGGAAGTATTTCCTCGATTGATCAGTATATGGTTCTAGCTACGCCATAGTGGAAACTTGTAAGTTAAACGTGCTATCTTTCAGCGTAGGTGCAGTGTATCAATAGCAAGAAATATATTCAAGTTACCTTTCCCTTCCTCTTAAAGAATTTCACTAAATAATATTATTTGCTGCGTACAACCGAAAGAGTAGTAAGACGCAGTGCTAAAAAAAAGTTATATATGAAAGTAATATCGGTACACTCACTATAACTACGGATGGCTTTTTACTATCTATAGAGCCCTCAGAAAGAGAAATACTGTGATCATAAAAAATAAATTGAGAAAGAGATTTTGATAAATTTCGACTTTTCATGACCACCTGAAAACCAAAAAGTGATTTTCAAAATTCCAGTGCTCTGTATCTTAGCATAGAGCTGAAACCATTGTATCGATCTGACTAAAACTTGGTAATTAGGGTTGCCATAAGGTTCCCTCGAGTAGCATTTGAAATTAGATATCTGACCCAAAAATTAAGGGTAGTTTACTGAAAGGAAAAAATGAGAAAAAGGTCGATTTTCTCAAAATCCGTTCCACCTATGTTAAATCGGAGGCAATGTATGACAATACTAACAAAATTGAAACTCTCATTTTCCCATGAAAATAATTTTGAGCAGAAATATCAAATTTTGATATTCCTACAACTCTTTCGAGATTGTAAATAACTTATATTTTTTAAGTTACGGTAGCCTATACTTTAAAAAATAAAAATATTGTATTCAATTTTATTTTTATAAAACCAATAGTTTCTAAATTGTAATCAAATATATAATTTTTTTATTAAGTCCTTTGAAATTTAAAATATATTTTTTTTATCGGTGCGTCTTACTACCTGTTCAGGTTAAATGCATACGTATTAATAACACTAATGAGTTAAAGATGAGTAAAGTGGAATTTAAAGGAAATGTACTCGTATTTGCTAAGAGGGAGAGTAAAACAATTTAGTAAAAACCATGCTCAGTACACTCGAATGGGATTATAGATCCAATCTCCCGGTCATAGTCAGTCTAATATATTGCAAGAATGACACTTCAGACGATGCGGCCACCGAAACAGGTGAGAAATTGGTTATGTTGTTTGATGAACAGAGAAATGCTGTGCGGTTCAAAGAAATATTTATTTTTATATTATTTTTGCAAAAATATAAAGTACATGAAGTTAGATAGCATGTCATTTATTGAATGGCTTAAAAAAAATATTTTAATATGAATGTTTGATAAATACTCAGCTATAAAGAAACACAATTAAAATTATTCACTTAGCAAGGTGATAAATTGTCACCCTCATATTAACAAATCACACCCATAAATATATAATTTAGAAACGTTATTAATTGACGGTTACAAATTTATATTACCGTTATTTTGATAAATGTTATAAATTACTCAATAGACTCACGTCACACAAGCAATAGAGTTATGTCGGACTTGACCGCCAATGATTAAAAGGTCTCTTTTCTAAGCTTATAATACGATTAGGACTCATGGTATAAGGCATCAGGCTTGTAATAGACAATATTATTAGTGACGGGGGGATTACACCCTATCCTTATCTTGAGCTAGTTCTATCCAGTCCACCTCATTACACCCTATCCCTATCTTGAGCTAATTCTATCTAGTCCATCTAATTACACTCTATACCTATCTGGAGCTAGTTATATCCAGTCCACCTCATTACATTCTCTCTCTTTCATGTCCATTCTAATGTTATCCTCCCATCTCTGTCTAGGTCTTCCCAGTGGTCTCTTCCCATTGAGTTTGCCGTTCAATACTCTGATCATGGTTCTAGTTTCTTTTGTTCACTCTGAATTTCCTGTGCATCGTCTCCTGACAATATTTGGTTATGAGTACAGGATTTGTAATTCATTATTATGTAAATCTTCTCCACTCTCAATTACCTTAATTCCTTTTTGGACCAAACATTCATCCGAAATAAAGAGGGTGCACACAATTCTGGATAACCAAACTCGCGGATAATTTGTAAAATTGGGCTGTGGTAGTAAAAATAAATATTTATTCTGAAACACGTTTTATGATAGTAAGATTGATTGAAAATGTATACAATATGTAATACAGATTTTTTTATATTAAAAAGTCTTATAACTTGGTTTGGACCTTTGAACACCCTTAATTTATTCTCGTCATGTAAGAAAAGAGACCCAGTTTCACAACCTTAAATAATAGCCGGTTAAACTATTGTTTCATATATATTCTGAGTACTAAGCAATTAAATGTGTTTTATTTATTTATTTCCTTAAATTTTATCGCCCATTCATTCAGTATTACATTTTAAATGATCATTTCTGAGAATAGTACTGTCAGAATATGTATCCCACAAGTTAGAGTTACATTACTGAAACTTCTCCATCATTTCCAATTGTTCTCAAACCAATAGAGACACGGAGATACATTTTATCTCTACTGCATTGTGTTCACTTCCCCCCTCCCCCTTTCCACGTTTCTGATATATATATATATATATATATATATATATACAAAAAAAATCTCAAAAAAGAAGTCAGGATCGCGCCGTAAATTTCAGGACTGCTGTCGACATTAAGGTATTTTATGATTCTCTGAAAACCTCGAAAACTCTCAAAGTTATGCAGAAGAAGGGACCAACGAACTATAATAGGGGCGGAGAAAAAATTGTGGTCCCTTTTTTTATTCTTAGATTATTTATGTGGTAATATATTTATTTATCTCTCACTGGATATATTTAGTGAGAAGGTTATATTTATATAGCTTATTAAAGATACCTTATTAAATTATTATATTTCCCAAAAGAAAGGAAATGGCTCAAATTTATCTGGATAGTCAGGCATTTAGTCAATCCGCCGATTGTAGAAACTTTATAGATGGGGGAGGGGGGGAAGGGGAGATGAGTATGTTAGTTAGAGTCAGGATTTTTACAATATTGTGACAAAAACAAATTGTTGGCAAAAATTAATAAGATAGTTCAACAGAAACGTTTTAAATGAAAATAAAAAAGTCTTAGTACAATTCAAAGATACCTCTAACCAATATTCAAGAATGGTAGAAATTACTCTGAGTAGAAAATTAAACCAAAATATATATTCTGGACCAATATTGTATTTATGTTGGCCAAAAACATTTCCTTTCTCTTTTTTTTCTTTTGTAAAACTACAAAAAAAATACCGGACATAACATGCGCACTCTATCGCTTTTGACCATTGTTGTCGATTTCAATATCTAAAAGTTAAATTTGGTAAATATTTCAATGATGTAAGCTAATATAACTTCTTCCTTTATTGTGTGTGTGGTTTGTTGTTTAAAGAGCGAATACCATGTTTAGCTAAAAACAAACAAAAAAAATCTGTTTGCTTATTAATCTTAAAAGCATTATATTTTAATGTTTAAAGAGACATGTGTCTATCTTGCAAGTTATTCTACATTGACCAATATCATTTTAAATCTCATCTCTTTCATCAAAGAATAAAATGGACAAAGATAAAAATGGGTGATTTTATAATAATTGCATTTGGTTCTAGAAAGGCCGGTCATTAGACATTGGTTAAAAGGGCTTAAAATCTTGGTTAGTCTCGTCTGGAAAACGGTTATATTTGACATTGGACTCCAGGCCACAGAATAAATTCTCTAAATTGTTTTTCAAACTGCAAATAAAATATGTCTTCTTTTTTTAATAGTGAGATTTGAACCATTATGTAAATCCGTAAAATCCAAAATATACCAACGTGAACTTTTAATGAGCTGATATTATCTCACAACATTGTAGATCAAATTCTATTTAGCGGTGGCCGAGTGTGTGAAGGTTTTGAGCTGTCACAACATACAGTCTGTTCATGATAGGTTTTTACCTGGATGACAGTTCAAAAATCATATGATTAGTTTTTGGGTTGCCAACACTTGTAAAAGATCACAGTTTTGTTATTAATGTTAAGTTTTTTAATTAAATGTTGCATATAAAATAACGAAAACTAAGTTTTCTTATATTGTTTCATAACTTTTAAAGATTTATTTTCACCCAATCTGAAACAATATCTTAAACATATAATTAAAAGTACTTATACTCCGTTTTGGAATGTTATCTATGATGAGTAATATAGCGCATACATTAATATCTTAAAATACAGGCATCATATTTACTTGGAAAAGGGAAAATACTTGTCATTTTTTTATACATATAATAAATTATTTTAATCATATTTCAAAATATTTATCTGAAAAAAATATTTTTATCCACTGCGTGGGTGCATAATTGTGAAAGACTTGCTTCCGTCATGTTCAACCACATGGTTTAAATTCGTCGGTCGCCATTTTGAAGCTATGTTAGTTAGACCTTTTGTGAAAGTGGTTTTAATAGTAATTTTTGTGAGTGGAAAAAAACGATAATTATTAAACTTTATGCCAAATCTTAAATAAATAAATATACTAACGTTGGCTTAAAATTACTGTGGTTTATTATCACATTCATATATAACCATATGTTTTCATCACAGTTATCCAAAGCGACAGATGTCAGCTGTTGCGCGTAGGGATATATTAGGAATTATTTCTAGTATCTTTTTGAGCTGTCATCCAAGTAAACTAAGGTCGTGAATGTATTATTGTTTCTATTCTAGAGCACATTTTTGTGTATGTGATATTTATTCCAAATCACTAATTAGACTTTAACACTATACCCCATCCACGGTGAGAGTGTAGGTGAGTGACATAGCAGGAGGTTTTTCATCGCAAACATAGGCTGGGAGTGACTACTGTAAGACTATTTGGGAACAGTTATTATTTGCTTAGTAATATTATATTATCAATAAAAAGTAACATCAAACGTTTATAATAATATTTTCATAAGTATTACTGTTTAAATTGATGCTTTCGTAACTCAATGAAAGACAAAATACATTAGTAAAAAACTATTTTGCTTTCTCTTTGGCGGTTGTAGCAACAATAGGTATTATAATACATGAAATAATAAATAAATGAACAACTATTACATTTACACTTGTATCTTGTTACAACTGGCCATCAAAATACATAAAAGTTGTTTTATAACTTGGGAGAACGAGACATAAAAACATATTAGTTCTAAAATAAAACCTTTTTATTTTGTAAACAGTGCATGGAAACAACTTATATAAACAGTTTGTATGACGTCATCAATCATCATTGTTTTGACTTGTTCACCATCTTGATCTATGAATACAACGCAGCATTTTATAAGCTCTCCAATATTACACATTAGCGTAAGTGCGTATAACCCGAACGGGTAGTAAGACGCGGTGCTAATAATAATAATAATAATAATATAAGCTCTCGTTTGTAAAGCATTTTTACGTGAACCACATAAAGCCGCTTGGAAAAAAAAGCCGAACGATTATTTTCATAAATTCAAGTTTCAATACTGCTCAAACGGTCAAAAGAAAAAAATAAAGAGTTAAAAACAAATTGTTTGTTGTGAAAATGTTGGCTCATAAAAAGTGGCAAAAGCTCAGAACATGGTCTTGCAAATAATATGGCTTAGCGAATGGATACATGGTAAATTTAGCTAGCTTTCGCCACCAATCTTACCGTAGATAGGGTATAGATACACTGCACACAGTGTTCGCTCCATTTACGGTGAAATCTTAGTAATAATATTGATAATAATAATAACATAACCACTGAGCATTATTTGGGTTTTTTTATTTACATAACTCAGGTCGACGCACGTTATAAAAAGTGCTGGCTTATCGTAAATGACGTAATGAACTAGAAAGGTTGAAGGAGAATACTGACCAATCATAACAAAATTTGATCTAGTTGGCCAGGAAAGGGGCCATAGTGGGCTATAAAAGACTTTCTGTAGGGCTCACGAGCAGTATCGGGCAATTTCATCGGGCTAGGTTTATACGAGTTTTAGCCAGTTTCTTCCATGAACGCGAGCGTCCAGTCTCTATATTTCTTTAATCTTTCATTTAAAAGCACATTTTGTTTGATCATTCAGTAGCTTCTATTAAACCAAAATTCGTAATCCTGCGTATTATTTTGAACCCACATGATTACTTTGCCTGCGACCTAACCCCTCCCGCAAGATATCCTGACAAATCAAGCCAACGGGGGTTGGTCGCGATAGTAATAATAATAATATGTCAATGGCCTTGTCTTAAACTTAACCAAAACCGGCAAACAAATGAGGATTGCAACCAAACAAATGATGTTATACTAAAAACACATAAAGGTTACAACAAATCTCACCTTGACGGTCTCCAATATGGACTATCTATCATATTAGCAAACAAGTTAAGCTTACCACCTGTCAGGCTAAGCCAAGTGACCATACATCTTTTTAAACATTGTCTTGTGTGTCATCACGTGAGGTATGTTAATGTGGATTTCATTCTTGCTCATCTGTAGCCCCGCCCCACCTCTGTGACGTCACTGTCAATGATGTCCACCATTTCAGATAGATTACGCCAAGTGTACATCATGTCCTCTTTTACTATCCTTGAGTATGCCATAGTGACACTACATTTATGTGTCGGTCATCTTCGCTCTTGTCTATAACATTTACCTCCCTGTGAACTGTGACTGGCTAGACGCCACCCACCATTTCAGATAGATTGCGCCAAGTGTACATCATGTCCTCTCTTACTATCCTTGGGTTTATGCCAATGAATCCCTACATAGTGTTCCAGACATCTTCGATCAATGAGATGTCTCCCTGTCACTGGATGAGCAATGACGTCACGCAGACCCTTTAGCCAAACCGGGAGAAGTGTACATTACCTCTCTTGTGTCATCGTGCCTGTAGACCCTTCTACTCCCTCGCCCGTTTGACCCCCTCGGCGCGGTCACAAGTATCGACAGCTTGTTGGCAAAGTTCATCCGCTCGCAGTCTAGGCTTCATTAAAGGTCACCGTGACCTCTTTTTGTCAACTCGACAAGTGTCAACTCCGGAGCGGTGATCCCAGAAACGAGGTTAGGGGGGTTGGTCCGGTCTAAAGGGGACCCCCCCCCCACTCCCCCACGATAGCGTCGAATGCTCCGGGCCATGAAAACAATAAGGAAACTCGTGGGGACAAAAATATTTATAGAAGAGACTGACTGAGGGGGGAAGCGGGGGGAGGAGAAATTGGGTACAAGTTTCATAAACAAAAATCACAAACACCCACCCGAATTGCTTGTCACGTGGATGAAGGGGTCATCATCATCTTGTCTGGGTTTTCCAGTAGCTGGGACGTCACAGTTCGAATCTCAACCAGACTTAGTAGTGTATTTTTTAACTAATATTTTACACACTGTCCTTCCACGTAAATGCGGGTACACTTACTCTTAAATACTAATTTCCTCCCCTGCCCCATTAGTGAAAATATGCGGCAGTGCAGAAGGGAAAAGGGGGTTATTTAGAGTTTTTGCTCTCACTTTTTTTTAAGCGTCATATACCAGTAGTGTCTGTCGGCCAGATATTTTTGGTCTTCTCCTGGCAGTGGAGGACATGTCACCAGTGTGTGTCGGCCAGACATTCCTGGTCTCCTCCTGGCAGTGGAGGATATGTCACCAGTGTGTGTCGGCCAGATATTCCTGGTCTTCTCCTGGCAGTGGAGGATATGACACCAGTGTGTGTCGTGCCAGACATTCCTGGTCTTCTCCTGGCAGTGGAGGACATGTCACCAGTGTGTGTCGGCCAGACATTCCTGGTCTTCTCCTGGTAGTGGAGGACATGTAACGGTCTTCTGAGGCTGGGGACACCTGTAGGTGTGGTTACTTAACCCCACTGAGGGTATGTAATGAAGATGATGATTATGTAATACTAATAGAAGTCTTAAACCTAACTTTAAGGCCCTTGGCCCTGTCGAATTCTGTTCTAAATCCAATTTTGTTGAATGGTGGACGGGAGGGTGAAAGGCGTGGCGTGGCTTCACAACCGACCAAAGTATCCTTCCACGCCAACAAGAACAGATGGATCACGGAAACCGTAGATGGCGCTAGCGACCGGACAGGTCTTGCGGAAAAATCACACGTTTGGAAATGTCAGTTTTTCTTGAGAAAAAGTGAAATGTGTATAATTATATTTTCAACATCTCTTCTAAGTTAATGTATAAATGTTTATTAGGTGTTACATTTTCTTAGTTTTTGTTATGCGGCCGGAAAGTTTCTATTGAAAAGTGTCAAGATAATTGAAATTTAATCACGGTTAAAATTATAGAGGAGGTATGTATATAAAAAATATAACTTAATCAACATGCTCCTAATCTTGAACAAACCGTTTCCGAAAAGAAAATTGCAAAATAATAAAAGATCTTGAAGATAACTGTTTGTTCCCACGGCTCTGAATTTCCACGCCAAATGAAAAGGGCCAATCGCCTTAAACCTAAATAACAAGACTATGGCAGCCATTGGAAATATAATTTAAAATACCTATGGCACCTCCATAAATATAACCCGGAACCTTTAAATTAGAATCCAGGGATGCTAAACACTTGACCAAGAGATCATCCCAAAATGTTATTAATAATATTGTTTGTTTGTATCTATTTCAAGGCCTGGGTTAATACAAACCAATTTTCTTAGAAATAACATTAGCTGACAATTAGAAAAGTTTATAGCACTACTTTCATATATTCATACGTCAAGTCATGTGATGTGTTGCTTTTAATTACCATCGGAATCCAGAAGTTGACATGAGGTAGTGTGGTTATTTCTAAGAAGGGGGGAAATGGACTTGGGAAGTGACTTTGTGTTCCTCGCGAATAGGACTTCCAGAACCGGCGAGTTTATAGTCACCTTGCCGCAAGTGACGTCCTTTAACAGTACGCTTCTGTAGTCGAATGTTCTAAGGTCAAGGCGTTACTCTAGAGGGGGAATGACAGGCTTCCACCGTTGGTTCGGATCCCACGTTAAACTGTAGGTCCTCCATTTCATCTCACAATCATCCTACCATCACACATTAGCGTAAGTGCGTATGACCCGAACGGGTAGTAAGAAGCGATGCTAATAATGAAAATCCCTTTCTCTGTAAAATTGGTGGGCCCTTTCGCTCTTGCTCATAGAAACTCGCGTGTGCTTGTATCATCAGTCGGTTCATAAAGTGCACGTTAAATACCTCAAATAAATAGATATAAAAAATAGTGTAATTACTACAACAAACCAAACGACAATGATTGTTTACTGTTACAATTACTCACGCTGGTGAGAAAGCCAGGACGGTTTGTATTTTAAATTACCTTCATTCTCTTGTAATGGCCTTCACCCTCCCTTCTTCCGTCATGCGTAGCACAGGGTTGTCAAACGTGCAGTGTAAAACAGTGTTGTTGGTATAATAATAATATTTAGCACCGCGTCTTACTACCCGTTCGGGTTATACGCTTTAAGTACCAAATACGCTAATGGATTAGAAATTGGGAAGGTTGAATTATAAGAAGTGAACCCTCATTTTCGTGGAGGGAGAGTGGAAAACTATTTAGGAACCCCCCCCNCCCCCCCCCCCCCAGTTCACCCGACCGAGATTCGAACCTCGATCTCCCCGTCCTCAGCAGTCGAGCTTCAACACGACAAGCGCGTTAGCCAACTACGTCACCAAGGCGGGTAGTGTTGTTGGGTTATATATATATTTTTTCAGTTTAATTATTTACCGCGGGCCAGACTAACATCCTTCGCGGGCCGCATCTTATTGAGAACCACTGCTTTATAGACATATAATATTATCAACACCGATAAAATAACACTAGTAATATTAATAAAATGATATCAATGTTGGGAAAAAATGTTTGTATTTTTCTCAAAGGTTCTTCGTACCAAATATAAAAATTAAAAAAAAATCTAATTCTGACACCTTAGCTCAGTCGAAGGCGTGTCTTCCTACTGAGTTAAAGGTCCCGAGTACGATTCCCGGCACGGCCTGTAGTGGAAAATATATGTCTTGAATAAAAATCGGATCAAGGTCACAGACTGTAAACAGTAAGGGATGTAAAAAAAATTCTAGCTTAATCATGTTTATAAAAGTCTTTAAATTGATTGAAGATACATTTAATGTTAAAAAAAAATACCTTGACCTGTTCTGTTGGGGGACTTCCCCGCGATCCACCGGAATTAGGAGCCCCCCACACCCCTTCCTACCTAAAACATATTGTGGCTAAGGCTCTCGGTAAACTTGTATATAATTAGTTACCTAAAGTTACCGGAAAGATGCCGATGAAGCTAACGATTTGTTGGAAAACACGCAGTTAGTTCAGATTAGTTGCAATCCTCAGGGCTGAGCTTAATGTACCGGAAGCTACCTTGGTTTTTAGTACCACAATTCAATAAACACCGCGGCGTTTAACTGTTATGGTGCAATTTGCGGCGGGAGGTGTGGGGAGGGAGTGTGTTCTTGAGTGGACCATTTGTCGGGGATAATGACGTCATAAGTCGAGTTCCCCGATACGCCACTTGGCGGCATTGTGGTCGTTGAAGAGTATCATCAAGAGAGAAGTTTTGTGTAAAACTGATATTATCACCGCTCACTTCATTAACTTTCGTCGCAAGTAACAACGGTATATGTCACAAACTGCAGAACTTTGGGAAGAAAAAAGCCATAAAAAATACAAACTTTATTTTGTGTTCTTTTTTATTTTCTAGCACCACGTCTCTCTACCCATTTGGGTTATACGCCTTATATGTTAACTACGTTTATAAATAAGGGTTGAATATCGAAGATGTGTAACCGAATTTGCCTAGAGAAAGAGTGGGAAATCATTTAAGAAAAATTGATCTCAGTACATTTGACCGGGATTCAAACATCAATCCCCTCGATCATCGGAAGTCCAGTCTATTGAAAGAATTACTCCCTATACCATACGGCCACGGAAGCGGATGTGTATGGTCAAATACAATATAGTAGATTATTAATTTTATTTTCTAGGTATTATTAATATCTGTCAAAGGTGACAGCTTAAGATCACAGGACTTGACCTATGAATGTATAAAGTAAGTTTTTGGTAACTTTTGTAAATATTAGCTACAGTAGGCCTGCTTTCTTGTAAGCTTTAAGCTATAATCTGATTTGAAAACTTTCATAAATATTTTGTATTTATTTATTATTAAGGTATTGTAATGCGTCTTTCTAAACATTAGATCAGAATACGATTAGAACACTAATTTAACTTAAACCCAGACACAGCATCCATTCCCCCGAACCATTTCCTCCCTCAATTTTTAGACGGTAATCCTTACGGTCGAGACACAAAAGAGTATTCAATACTTGTATTCCCAATCACAAAAAACCGGAGTTATTGAATTAATTCGTTTCATCAGAAATTATGTGAACCTAAACAGTATTTTGATTATCAATGTTTATCCCAGTTACAAATCATGATTGTAGCCACATGATACATTCTCAGAGCTGGGACACAAATGAAATTATGTCAGCCAATGTGACATACTAGCTACACACAATTAGTGTTTGCATGATAACCGTCCCCCCTCCCCTATCCTTTACCCTCGATCATTCTCTCCCCTTCCCCCCTCCCCACCCTCCCATGTGGCGAACCCTACGAGTCTGGATGCATTTCAAATCGGCTGCAATTTTCGTCCGTGTTCGACAAAACCCTGCAGTGATAGGGAGGGCGGACTGCGTGAGCGAGGGACTAAAATATAAAATATAACACATTGGTTGTAATGAGAGGTGGCCATACTGGAGCGAGCAACTAAAATATAAAATAGAACACATTGGTTGTAATGAGAGGTGGCCAAACTGGAGTGAGCGACTAAAATATAAAATAGAACACATTGGTTGTAATGAGAGGTGG
>CABFOW010005408.1:0-22239 GCA_902141385.1 Timema californicum | reverse complement strand
GGGTGGTTTTTCCTAAATAGTTTTCCCCTCTCCCTCCACGCAAATGCGGGTTCACTTCCTCTAATTCAACCTTCCCAATTCCTAATCCATTAGCGTAATTAGTACTTAAAGCGTATAACCCGAACGAGTAGTGAGACGTGGCGCTAAATAAATAAAAATTTAACGCATAGTATTAGAAACGACTGATTCTATAAGTACACACCTTCAGGTGACCTGGCGGTCAAGGGTAAGGTGTCAGACTTCTGTGCTAGGGGTCCGGGGTTCAATCCTCGGTCCCGGCACAGATTTATCTGATTGCCAAACCCTTCCTTCACCTCTGACAAGACGTGTATTAATCACAACTTGTGAAGGTGTGGAATGCCGGGCCTCCATCGTGGTTCGGATTCCACGTTAAACTGTAGGTCCTTCATTTCATCTCACAATCACCCTACCATTACACATTAGTGTAAGTGCGACGCGGTGCTAATAATAATAATAATAATAATAAGTACACACAACTTATGAATTGAATCAAATCTAGAACAGACACAATCTCAAACCCCCCCGACTGCCAATTTATTAGGGTAAAAGTAGCAACCCACGTTTCATAAATGATATATTTTTCATTTTTACACTCTTGCCGGGAATAGAAACCGGGACTGTTAGCTACACAGGCAGACTTGCTACTGATTGGGTTAAGGTGTTTGACAAATGACAAACAGTCAAATTATACTTAAAAAGACATGATTGACTGTGGAGAGAGAGTGGGAAAATATTTAAGAAAAACACCTGGTTTTGTGGCTGCATGGTCTAAGGCATCACTCTTTCAATAGATTAGACAGCCGATCAAGGAAATATTAGGGTTCGAATCCCGGTCGGGTGTGCTAAGGGTGTTGTTTCTTAATAATATTTTATTAACGACATTTAACTACTCCTCCAGCCTATATGCGTATGTACTGACTGCGCCGTTGTGTTAGGAATGAAGGTCTATCTATAGCCGTTACACTTTTTGCGGCCCGCCATTTTATGAAAAACATAAAACCATTTCAAGAGAATAAAATTACAAATACAGTTTTATATTCTACGTAGTAATTAAATAATAAAATAAATACGTATTTTAAGTTATTTTATAAATTATTTTTACTTTATACGCGAAGAAAAATATTACGTTTTTGTACAAATTTACCTTGAACCGGCAAATGGCTAGTCTAGTAGACAAGGAAGAGATTACTATATTAGGAGTGCTCAGACATGGTCGGGATAGTTCGGGCATAGTCGGGAGATTTCGGACATATTCAGGAGATTTCGGACATTGTCGGGAGTGTTCGGACATAGTCGGGAGAGTTTGTAGATGGTCGGGAGTGTTCGGACATAGTCGGGAGTGTTTGGACATAGTCGGGAGTGTTCGCGTTTACTCATCACCACTGAGATACACGGGACGTCAAAAGATAAATAATATATCATGTGTTCAATCCTAATATTGTCGGTACAGTATTTTGAGCCAACAAGAGACGAAAAGTTTGGCCCTCGCACATTAAAAGGTTGAAAACTCCTGGACTATAGTCTAGTCTATTGCTAGATTAACACCTTGGGCTTAGAACATTCGACTACAGTAACGGGTATCGTACTTTTAAAGGACGTCGCTTGTGGCGAGGAGACCAATGAGCTCGCCGGTTTCGGAAGTCCTAGTCACGAGGTACACAATACACCTCTCAACACGGTATGTGTATCTCGTTCTGAATATTATTCCATTTCCCCTCCACCTTCCACCCTTTTCAGACAAACAAGACTCGCGAGTAAATAAAAATAAAACTGCCTCATGTCGACTTCTGGATTCCAACGGTAATTAAAAGCAAACAACTCCCCACACATGTCGATGTTATCTGTGCATGTGTGTATGTGTATGTGTGTGTGTGTTCATGTGCTGTTATTTAATAGTGAAGAATCGTTGATCGAATCATTGGTTAACTCGATATATTTGTGCAAATGTTACTCAAGTAATCGAGGGATTTGTTTACATGAGAGGGAGATTTATGGTCATTATTTTAATTAACATCCTCAAACCAGCGCCAGTGGGGACATAGTTAAAATACCAAGCTCATCATTCTGGTTTATCATTATTATTATTATTATTATTATTATTATTATTATTATTAGCACCGCGTCTTACTACCCGGGCTATACGCACTTACGCTAAAGTGTAATGGTAGGGTGATTGTGAGATGAAATGGAGGACCTACAGTTTAACGTGGAATCCGAACCACGGTGGAGGCCTGGCATACCCCACATTCACAAGATGTTTTGTCAGAGGTGAAGGAAGGGTTTGGTAATCAGATAAATCTGTGCCGGGACCGAGGATTGAGCCCCGGACCCCCAGCACAGAAGTCTGATACCTTACCCCTAGACCACCAGGTCACCTCTGGTTTATCGATGACGGGAAGAAACAGGTTTGAATCTAAACCCGGTGTAATGATGATGTTTTCCCCCCCTAAATAGCTTCCCACTCTCCAGTCACGTAAATGTAGCTACATCTCCAACTAAATTATTGTCTTCCTCATCCCTAGGACGTGATGAACAGTAAAATAAAACGTTCAAAGAGATCAATAAAAAGATATAGCTAACCACCGCATCTTACTGCCTGTTCATTTTGGAAAAACCACTCTCCGTACAGCAGACTGAGTTCAAATCTCAATCTTCCCATCATTGAAAATGTAGCCTATCGCGAGGATAGCCTTAAACTATGCGGCCACTAATTCGGGTAGAACGATATAAATAACTTAGACCCGTGTAGCAGGGTATAGTAGGGTATTTTGGAGGAAAAATCACCGGCATTTTCAAGGAAAAGGCCCTAGGTAATACCACAATGAGATTACATGTAGGAAACCAACAGCAATGCTCCTATCCTGGTTTCAAAACTCAACCATACTATTTTAAATAATACTTTAAAATATTGAGTGTTTAAAATAAAAGTAAAAACATTAATTGAATTCGTAGAAGTGCTTGGAATTATTTTATTCACAAGTAGAATTACTCTAAAAGCTCTACAATTTACTTAAATTCAAAAATAATGTAGGAAATGAAGTTTAATAAGTAAATAATTAGTCTCGATTATATATTTTAATATCAAAGACTGGGATAATAAGGTTTAACGCCCCTTAATGAACACTACGGTACTGCACTGATGTGTTTAGTGTTTTGTTAAGCAGCTTAAAATATTTTTTTAGTAAAATTAATTTTCAAACATATCTCAACTTCTAAAGAGTGTCTTCTATTACTGTTGCAATAAAATAAATAGCTGTTAATATTTCTAGATTACAGTAGACTTCCTTCTGATAAAATAGTTGGTGGCCTGACATTCAAATAATTGGGAATATGTCATTTTAAAAATAGTACTCTTTAATACTCTTTATATTATCAATGTAGTTTTGCATACTTACTCAAAAACTATCATTTAAACTTTAATCAGCGTGTTTCTTGTAAACAAAATCCAATCCAAAAGTTACTTTGCAAATCTTTGTGTAACTACCGTTTTCAAGAGATATATATGCAGAAATTTTTGCCAATCACGTGAGGGATTTATAAATTCCATCTAGCATAAAAGGTCATAAATCTATCAACTTTTTACAAAATTAAAAACTAAAAATAAATTAAATTAGTGGATCGTTGGCTGCCAGTTAACACTCTATCATTGATTCCAAGATTTTAATTGAATACATTTCCAAGTCCCGGCATGGATAGGTTTTTATCTGACGTCATATTTTCTACAGGGGTTAGCTTGGAGGAGTAATTTTTAGGCAATTGAGTGCAAATTAGAGGAAAACATTTTTCACCCCAGTTCTAAGTTTGATATCTTTAGCATAATTAGCCCTTTCCTAACATCCTACGATCTGCCCAAAATCCACAGTTTCCAACTGAATCTGAAAATAATTAAAGAACTATACATACTATTTTTTTAATGCCCGTACGCATATATAGTTATTACTCTGATGGGTTAATAAAGAGGAAGGACGCATTTTAAAGGTAATCAACCCGCATCTGCGTGGAAGGAGAGTGGGAAACCATTTAAGGAAAACTACCCTCAGTAGACCCAACCGGGTTTCAAACCACGATCTCGTGGTCTTCAGCAGACT
This sequence comes from Timema californicum, assembly GCA_902141385.1. Lineage (NCBI taxonomy): Eukaryota > Metazoa > Arthropoda > Insecta > Phasmatodea > Timematidae > Timema > Timema californicum. Next base: position 18,130 of record CABFOW010005408.1, on the reverse strand, counting down.
ACTAACACGAGAGTGAGGTGGGTTAGTTATTAATTAAATATATATTGATCTATAGGTAAGGTGAAACGAATTAATGAGTGAGTTTGTTGAAATCTAATCTAAAAAAAACTATTTGTCTCACATTTTAAAAACGGTCTTTTCTATCAAGTTTTCAAAAAGAAAGTATGGTGATAAGAGGATGAAATTGAAAGTTCGGGTCATTCTGTAATTATATAATAGTATATAGTGAATGCTTGGATTTATTAGCTTCATTTATGGACTGTTATTTATGTTTACGGTATTAACGGTCAAGTATAAGTGATAAAGGGGTATAAACTGTTGTAGTACAGTGGGTACGTATAACTTTTCATTTTTAATCATTATTTAATTAATTGCTTACATTAATAAAACCACTGTGTGGATGTATTTAATCTCATAATTTGGTTATATCCTTAAACGATAGTAGAGATAATTAATAATAGATTTTGTTCATTAAATAAGGATATTGTTGTTTTGGTTTCGAAAATGAAATTAAACTTTAAATTTTGGAATAGCTATATTATTCCCCAAACGATTTCAATTTGTCGTTTCATATTAAATAGTTCCGTTCTTATTTGGATTGAAGTTTTAATTAAATAATTCGTAAAGGGATCATCCGATTTCTAAGTAATCTGATTTGATTAAAGAACTTTCTGGGGGGGGGGGGGCGGGTATGTTGGATGTGTATAAGAGCANGGGCGGGTATGTTACTCACCACAGAAATGTTTAAATTAGTAAACACAATAAACGTAGGGTCGGGGGTGGGGGCAGGAAGGGGAATAGTTGGATTAGCATTATTTTTTTATTTCGACATAGTACAAAACATTCTGTTTGCTTGTGGTTTACTCGTTATTTTCATTTTGCGGTTTTCCCTCGGATCGTTCAAAGTCTGTGGATCACAGAGTTTCGGTGGTGCTTGGTAGTCAAGGACGTAGATTTGACAACCTAAATAAATGTTCCTGTCCCTCCCAAATCCTCCCCTCCCCCCATTAACATTTTCAAATTTGTATTCTAAAAAATGTGGTGGGACCGGAACAATAATTAGATCAGAGATTCTCAAAGTGTGGTCCGCGAGGGTTTGTCCTTGGAGTCAGCGACATAACTTTATTATTATTTTTAAGATTTTATATTATTATTATTAGTATTATCACCGCGTCTTACTACCCGTTCGGGTTATACGCACTTACGCTAATGTGTAATGTTTAGGGTGATTGTGAGATGAAATGGAGGACCTACCGTTTAACGTGGAATCCGAACCACGGTGGAGGCCTGGCATTCCCCACATGAAGATTTTATAAAATTGTATATAAAAATGTAAATCACTGGTATGTCCTACAATCAATGGCGATGCCTTCCCACATTAAATCCCGGGCAGAAAGTGAGCCTGATTAAATGGGAGAGTTTGCCACGCCCCTTTTTCACGCATTTTTGAGAGTAGCATTTGGGCATTTACTTTTAGTTTAGTTTTCTCGTCAGACAACACAAAGAACTTTAATAAAATGCATTGAAAGATTTTAATAATTTCTCAATTTACCTATTTAGCTATTATTTGTATATTGCGGCTGGGGTTCGATCCTCGGTCCCGGCAAAGATTTATCTGATTACCAAACCCTTCCTTCACCTCTGACAAGACATCTTGTGAATGTGGGGAGTGCCAGGCCTCCACCGTGGTTCGGATTCCACGTTAAACTGTAGGTCCTTCATTTCTTCTCACAGTCACCCTACCATTACACATTAGCGTAAGTGCGTACAACCCGAACGGGTAGTAAGACGCGGTGCTAATAATAATAATAATAATAATAATAATAATAATAATCATAATATTTGTATTGGCCTAAGACTTAAATTACATTCCTCACATAAAGCATCAGTGATTATAAATTTACAAATATAATACGTATTATTTAACTTGTTTTGTAATTATTTTAATTTTTACTTAGAAAAAACTGTTATGACTAAAAATGTACAAATATAATACTTTCATTTATTTTATTTTAATTTAATTATTTTTATATTAATAAAATATTATGGCTATAAAATAAATTATGACTAATTTATACCTGTAATAGATAGAAATATTAGGATTTTTTTAAATCATATATCCCACATCAAAACGTCCGTAAATCAAAGGTTCCCTGGTTAGAGTGTTCGTATGAATAATAAGTTTGAAAACCACTTAATTAGACGAAAAATAACTTTAAAATTATCACTTTAATGAAAAGTAAATATTGTAAGAGTTTTGGAGAGTTTTAATTTATCATATGATTTACATTTAAATAGATAAATAATGTTTTTTAATCCTTATGCTAACTTGCTTAGCACTAACCAGCACAAACGAAGGCGTTTCCAAAAATGGATATCTCGATTATTTATTAGACCGGGTGGCCAAGGTATCCACATATAAGAAATAGTTAATTAGTGCCTTAAATGTACAGCACTAACGATGAAAATTGAGCACTAACCAGCACTAACGTAGCACAAACGATAGGCGCTTTCAAAAACCGAGTGGCTAAAAGTCGGGTGGCCATGGTGATACATACGTCGGTAGTGTGTCTTTTTACTAAATTAAGGGTCCCGGGTTCGATTCTGAAATGGTCAAAAAATGTATAGCTGGTGAAATGTGGGTTTCCCTTTTGACGGTAATAAATTAAGGGCCAGGAGCTGGATGTTATGTCTGTTTTAGATTTAAGTTAGGTTATAAGTCGTGTTTTGATATAATGAATCGGTTCATAAAGTAGATATACACGTTAAATACCTCCAGTAAATTTTAAGACGTGTTATCGGGAAAAATACAGCTATTAGAGTTTTTTAAAACAATTTGACACCCCCGGAAATGCTGCCCCTTCAAGAAAGATAGGTAATATAATAATACTATTTAGTAACTTAAATACTAAACAAGACCTATGTTTAGCAGTGATATAATTTTAGTCATAATTTTAACAGGTTCATTTCAATGGAATGTATGTTTGATAGTGATACTCAATTTTCCCCCTGTAGACACTGAGATCATATTTATTTCAAAACGGAATCAGTTAACGGTTAAACTGGCGTTCCTTATGGGTATTAATAAATAACAAGGCCAACCCTTGGATAGAGCCGGTATCTATCTGCCCAAGCCAGATTTCAGACATAAATACCAAAAATCCTACAGTATTAAACAAATTTATAATTTATGAAGAAATTCTAAAACCCATTTAATAAAAATGGAATGAATTTTGTTTACTCCCACTTTATCATCTCTTATTTAATTAACTTACAGAAATATGTACCTCTTTTTTTTTTACCAGCAAACCTAACTTAACAAAACTTAGCCTTCCATACGTCTACCAAGGTTAGGTTTGGTTAAGTTAGGTGGTATTATTGTAATCAACATGTCATATACGCTAGGCAGCCTTAAAAATTAGAATATTGGTAAAAATTTAGATAAAATATAACATTATATTAAGTATTTTATTGTATAATCTACACTAATATTATAAAGAGGAAAGATTTGATTTTTTGTTTGTAATGGATAAACTAAAAAACTACCGGACCGATTTTAAAAATTATTTCACCAATATAAAGCTACATTATCAGCTATTAACATAGGCTATATTCTATTTTGAAAATTAAATTTATTCCTCATAAAAATGTCGTTAGTCACTCATATTTTTTGGTAGAGTCTATGATGATTCTTCAATATGTTTGTTGAAAATAATAATTCGGAGGGGGGGGTTAGGAGAGGGGGAAGGGTCTAGTGTAAAATATAAAGTACTTTTATAGATAGATAGATGTATGGATAAATAGATAGATCAAAACTAACTACTACACTTGGCAACTGCCTGTCAGATCAAGAATCACTACTACACTTGGCAACTGCCTGGTCAAGACTCACTACTACACTTGGCAAGACTCACTACTACACTTGTCAACTGCCTGTCTGATCAAGACTCACTACTACACTTGGCAAGAATCACTACTACACTTGTCAACTGCCTGTCTGATCAAGAATCACTACTACACTTGGCAACTGCCTGGTCAAGACTCACTACTACACTTGTCAACTGCCTGTATGATCAAGAATCACTACTACACTTGTCAACTGCCTGGTCAAGACTCACTACTACACTTGGCAAGACTCACTACTACACTTGTCAACTGCCTGTATGATCAAGAATCACTCACTACTACACTTGGCAACTGCCTGGTCAAGACTCACTACTACACTTGTCAACTGCCTGATCAATACTCACTACTACACTTGGCAACTGCCTGATCAAGACTCACTACTACACTTGGCAACTGCCTGATCAAGACTCACTACTACACTGGTCAACTGCCTGATCAAGACTCACTACTACACTTGTCAACTGCCTGATCAAGACTCACTACTACTACACTTGGTAACTGCCTGATCAAGACTCACTACTACACTTGTCAACTGCCTGTATGATCAAGAATTCACTACTACACTTGGCAACTGCCTGGTCAAGACTCACTACTACACTTGTCAACTGCCTGATCAATACTCACTACTACACTTGTCAACTGCCTGATCAAGACTCACTACTACACTTGGCAACTGCCTGGTCAAGACTCACTACTACACTTGGCAACTGCCTGGTCAAGACTTTCTGCCTCCAATTCTCTAGAGCCCAGCTTTAGCATAACCAACTAGAATCTGTCTACTCTGGGAGGATTCCAATGACGGCATAAAGCACCAATCAGCTCGCTTATATCCATGTCACCCAAAACTGCGTGATCCTTGAACATCGCTTTCAACAGATTCACTTCTCCCCCACTGGAATCAGAATTAACAGGAAATAGCTCACATTTCAGATACATAACTCTACAATAACAAGCTGACCAGAGATAGATGAACTTATAATAGAAATCAAACTCTTTGAGAGTACCCTAAATAAGTTACAGGGTGTGTTTTATGATACGATCATACTTTCGCCCCATGATTAACTTCAGACAACGAATTTATAGCAATATTATTATTACTATTATCACCAGAGCTCTGTAAGTACTGAAAAATAGTGTTCTATAGACACCACTTTCTTTCAAGATGCGTCATGTCTGATCTATACCTAGGAACCTTTCAAAGTCTGTCCAATCAAAATCCTATGTGCATAAACTCTGGAAAAAAATTAAGTGTTTTGAAGCCACCATCTTGAAACAAAATGGCGGATGTACATTTTAATTAGTCTATATGTTAGCCGGGTTATGTCCATAATTTTTTCGTTAAATAGTAACAGGCAGACACCAATAAATTTGATACATTAGTAAGATCATAACAACCACACACAATATTTTATTATTATTATTATTATTATTATTATTATTATTATTATTATTAGCACCGTGTCTTACTACCCGTTCGGGATATACGCACTTACGCTAATGTGTAATGGTAGGGTGATTGTGAGATGAAATGGAGGACCTACAGTTTAACGTGGAATCCGAACCACGGTGGAGGCCTGGCATTCCCCACATTCACAAGATGTCTTGTCAGAGGTGAAGGAAGGGATTGGTAATCAGATAAATTTGTGCCGGAACCGAGGATTGAACCCCGGCCGCCAGCACAGAAGTCTGACACCTTACCCCTAGACCGCCAGGTCTCCAATATTTTATCAGTTATTTTAAAAAAAATGTTTTTCAATAGAGCTAATATTTATATACTGACACGACACCACTTTTTCAGCTTTTTTCATTTAGTTAAATAGAGGTGTTTTTTTTAAGTTCCTGATAAATGATAACTTTCCCTTAAGTTATATAACTTAAACCACTGACATTATAACCAACAAATAACGAACAAAATGCTACCAATGAAAATAATAAAGGTCTCACATATTAAACATAATCTTCTGCTGTTACTTCGTGTCCGAGCTTTGCACACTGGAATTCCGACGCGGCCATCTCTCAGAGGTGGTTAAAAGGGGTGGTCGTGGGGAGAAGAGTCAAGGGTTTTTTGAAGAGGTGGAGGGCGGGTAGGTTAGTAGAAAGGCTTTATTCGCAAGCAAGGAATTGTAGCGAGCTAGTAACAACAGCGTGTAGTTCAGAAGAGAGCAGGCTAGCTCCTTGATTGTGTAAATCTTCAAACCAAGCTCTCAACCCTGTTTGTGAGAGAGGCAGGGGGAGGAAGGAAAGAAGAGAGACTTCCAGAAGGAAATGAAACTGGAAAATACTTTTCAACCCTTTATCCTCTACAAGTTTTAGACCTTTAATTAGCGAAGAAACCTTCTGTAGTTTACAGCTACTTGAAAAAAAAAAGAATAAACAAACACTGGAATCTTGTGTCACTAAAAGTAAAAACTGAGAACTGAATGAGTACTTTTAAAAATTAAAACGTTATTTATAGAGTTCTTGTTTATCGAAGAAATAACTTGTTCTAATTGCCAATTTTATTTTCAAGCAAGTAATTTTTTGTATAAGCTTTTAAAATAATTTAGTCATTAATAATTAATTTGCTTGAAGCTAGATATTTAATTTTTTTAACAAATACGCAAAATGCTATGAGAGGGTTAATTTTATTCTCTAAAACCTTTTATTATTTCATTTGATGTACCTTTAATAAGACTGAGGTCAATTAAATATAATTACAAACAACCAATTAGCTGTTTGTGAATGAATATATAGATGTCACATTAATGTTTGTATATGTTTTATAACTAGTAAAATCATTTGTTTTATTTTGGTACAAGTCATTGTTTCATTTTTAATTTTATACAAACAATTATATTGAAAATAATAATAATATTGATTTATATTAATTATAAATTGTTGATTTCATTATATCAAATTACATCAAATTTTGTTGAAATATAATAGAGGTAAGTAATATTCGCATTTAACTCTAGTTACATCATTTTTTAAAATCTACACTAATATTATAAAGAGGAAAGATTTGTTTTTTTGTTTGTAATGGATAAACTCAAAAACTACTGGACCGATTTTAAAATCTATTTCACCAATATAAAGCTACATTATCACCGAGTAACATAGGCTATATTTTATTTTGAAAATAATGCGGGGGGGGGGAGGGGTTGAAGGGGGAAAGGTCTAGTAGTTTAATAAATACATGAATTTATGTTGACGATGATGAGGATATGAGAATAAGTGTAATAATATAATCATAGACTCCCAACACTGTGTGTGTTGTTAATTAATGTACAGGCTCCCAAGCTAATGATAGAACTGCCATTAACGAAGATATAGACTTCACACAAATTTATTAATTGTCATTAACAAATAAATAGGACTTCAAACTAATAAAACTGTTGTTAAATACTCTAGACTAGAAGATTCTAACGGGTGATATAATTGCCATTGAGGGATTTGATGGTCATACGCTAATTAAAAAAACTACCAAAAAAATGTGTCCCCGAATTAACAAATAAATTGTGGCTAACAATATCACAAGCCTCAAACTAACTTAAATAACTATCATTAACAAATTTGTGGACTCTGTACACTAATGAAGGAATACTATAAGATAAACAAATAACGTGTTAAGTGGTTTTACTGTTATTGTGAGTGTGATTGTACATTCCTTGGTAAAATTGACCTCTATGGAAAAGTATTTCAAATTTAAATGATAATTAAGCTTCCCTGAGCAAGAACGAAATAACGTTACTCAGCTAATATTTATTTAATCTTTTTCCCTTACTCTGGAGATTTTACTCATGAGTGGGTAAATTGTTAGCTTACCTAGAATGTTTGATTTATACAGGTAGTGCCATAACTGGTTAGCATTACTTGAAATATATAATACAGGGGGAAACGTATTATGAGGGTGATCACTTGAAATATATAGTTCAAGGGGAAAGTATTAGGAGGGTAATTTGTGCCAGTAATGGTTTTCATTCGTTTGAAATATATAGCTTGGAGGGAGCTTATTAGGAGGGTGATAAATGCCATTACTAGCTATCATTACTTTGAAATGTTAAAAATAGAAGATATAATAAGTACTCAAAATGACAAACAGGCTTCGATATTATTGATGAAATGGCCCTTGTTCACTCCATTCAATTAAAATAATCCAAACTTTTGGTCAGTTTGTTGAAGCGTTTTTCAAACAAGTGACATATTTAATGTTCAGTGCCTCTGTATCAATAGCAACCATGGTGTTTTATATATATGAATATATATCCACTAAGTAGGTAGAAAGTGAATTGTAGTCAAAGAGAAAAATTCAAATAAAGTCATTATTTAGGGGTATTTTACAAATTGTAAAACTTTATAACTATTATCGAAAATCAAATAAACCTTATTAAATTAGTATGCAATCATATAAAAAGATATCGAAATTAAATATGATAAAGACTTGTATATTATTTTGAAGTTACTACAAAGTGTTATACGCTGCAGAAGTTGGTTTTTAACATATATACATATATACATACATATCTAATCACACCCTTCCCTTAAGGGATGGACAATAAACCGTGTATAAAGCTCAGAAAACAACAGCTCCTTACTTAATCCATCCTCACTAACTTTCTCCACAATTCCCTATCCCTGTATACCCCCTTCTCTTCAACAACATCCATACACCGAGTCATACATGCTCTTTTATTCTTAAAACTCTTAGCGTTTATCTTTTTCACACATTCATCTACAACATTTTACCACGGGCTACATGGCTTACCCCTTCCTTTTCATACACACACTCTACCTTCATATTGTAATGGTACTGTTTTGGACCGCTCTCATATATTCAAAAAGCCATGGATAGAGTTTATTTTTCTTTAAAGACCTGTATGTAAAATTCCTTTGGACACTTTATCCATGGAGAATAACGTGATTTTAGAATATATTGAGCTTTAAAACTTTTTTTCTTTAAAAGATCTACTCCGTTGGATTAGAAATATCATGTTACATGCTGGCTCCCTCTAACCAATAGGAAGACAGCCTTCACAACATCAGGTTGCCAGGAGTTTTTACATTAGTTAGTTTTGACTCTGGTGACAAGGGGTCCAAGAAGCAAGGGGTAGGTCATATATAAGCCGCTTGTGCGTAAGAATCCACACAGTTCCAGTAATAAATTGATACACAGTGCTAGCAACACAGAGTAGTACAGTAATATAACAGTTCCGGGTGCATAAATCTATACAGTGACATAGTGGACAGCAATACACAAGAACTTTATAATAATAAAGTAATATAACAGTGCCAAAAATAACTTTGTGATAGCATAGTGACACTGCGCCAGTAATATATCATAAAAACAGTGATTGTAACATAAAACCTACACAGCACCACAGTAGGCTACTCAGAATACGGAACATGTAATATCACAGAAAAACAATCCATAATTTAACAAAAACTGTGCACATTTAATATCATATCTTCAGTACCGAAGGTGTAATCATCTAAACAAATCGTGTGTAACATCAAAAGCTATACTCATTTCATAAGTATATTATTATTATTATTATTATTATTATTATTAGCAACGCGTCTTACTACCCGTTCGGGTTATACACACTTACGCTAATGTATAATAATAGGGTGATTGTGAGATGAAAATGGAGGACCTACAGTTTAACGTGGAATCCGAACCACGGTGGAGGCCTGGCATTCCACACATTCACAAGATGTATTGTCAGAGGTGAAGGAAGGGTTTGGTAATCAGATAAATCTGTGCCGGGACCGAGGATTGAACCCCGGACCCCTAGCACAGAAGTCCGACACCTTACCCCTAGACCACCAGGTCACCTTCATAAGTATAAATATCACATATAAACAGGTAACATAACCTCGTGATAAGTGTGTAGTAAGGCATGCACGCGTCGCTATCGTCATAAAACCCGGTATCATCCGCATCAAATATCGCACAATAAATCCAATATCATTAAAATTGGTTCTCAATCGCGGGTAAAATGACACAATATAAAAAACCATATAATTTCAATTGGTTAACCAATTCGCGGGGCATAGAATACTGTATCACATTAATATATTTGCTTCGTCACTCGATCCACACTCATCCTCTCAACATGCCCAAGCCAACGTAGCACGCTTATTTCACATTGACCTATTGAACTCCCTTTCAGACCGCACTCCTTCAGTATCCATTCATGGCTGACTCTGTCCATATGAGATTGTCCACAGACATTTCTGAGATATATCTCATTCCGACCACATTCAACTTTCTCTTGTGTTTCTCCTGACAAGATAACACTTCACATCCATACAACATTGTTGACATTAACACGCATCTTTGTCTCTTTCATTTCTGTTGATTCCACCTTATATCCTTCCATTAGTTACAAAACACTCTACCTATACACACATTAATCACTTGTTATAACAGTTTTGTATTTCCATCATTTCCTGATCCGTCCTTATCAAAAACTATCACCTTAGTTTTTGAATAGTAATAATAATACTTATCACCACGTCTTACTACCCGTTCGGATTATACGCTTTAGTACTAATTACACTAATGGGTTAGGAATTGGGAGGTTTGAACATAGAGGGAGTGAACCCACATTCTCGTGGAGGGATTGTGAAAAACCATTTAGGGAAAACCACTCCTAGTTCATCCGAGTGAGATTCGATACTCGATATTCCCGTCCACGGCAGTCTAGCTCAATATGAAATTATCGCGTTAGCTAACTACGCCACCAAGGTGCGTCTTAGTTTTGGAGACATTTATAGGAAGATCCATTCTACCTGTCACCAAATTCAAACGATTTAGTCAATTCTGCAATTCCCTTTCATTCTTAGTCATTAATGCTTATAAAATCACTCTTACATCCACATTGTCTATTTGTATACCTACCACGTCCTCACAGGTATCCTTCATACACCTATCCATTAATAAATTAAACAACCATGGAGATATAGCACCCTGTTCAATGTCAAACCATTCGCGTAAAGCTCTATCCACCCAAACGCACGCTTTACTTCTACCAAACAACACCATACTTGCATGTATTAGCTATGCATCCACATCATACTCTCTAAGAACATTCAATAACATAATCCTATTCCCTCGATTGTACTATTTCGCCAGCTCAACAGATGCACAATATACTTTCATCCTTACTAACATACATTTCTCAATCACTTCTAGCATTGCAATTAACTACTCCATGTAACCTCTACCTGGCATGAAACTACATCGCACACCCCCAAGCTTGTTTGCAGGTTTTTCACTCACCCTTTTAATTAAGACTCTCCCAAAAATATTTCCTGGCATACTCAATAAACAAATTGCCTTATATTTCTTAAATTTACTCTTACTACCTTTGCCTTTGTACAAAGGAACAATGGCAGCATTATTCCAGTCATTACGAACATTCTAAATCCCAGCACACACATTGAACAACTCACACGATCTGGTGAAATATCCACACAAGCAATTTTGGGATCCCATCTACACCTGCATTTTTGCCATTCTTTAACACTTTCATAGTTTTAACACCTTATCCTCGTTAATTATTTCATTAATCATAACATTTTCCCTATTTTCTACTACCTTTTTACTTTTTCATAATATAATTGCTCAAAATATTCCCTTTCTTATTCGATTTTCCTCCCAGATCATCTCACTACGTTCATTCTGAATTCCATGGGCCTTTCCTTTCATTCCTTGTTTCACTTTCTTTACCTATTTCAATAAAAGCTTATTATTTTCTTCAAAACCATTCTGTATTCATTCTCCTTCTTTTAATCTTGTTTAATCCTTACTCTTCTTTACTGCTTTCTTATCATTCCTCTTTTTCTCTTTGTATATGTTCAAAAACCTCTTAATTTATCTTTCACTCTTCACGACAATTATTCGTTTAAACGGTTCTTTATTTTCTCTCGCCAGTTCATTCCCTCACGCATCTCTTTTTATGTTTCCCACCACTGCAACTCCACATATCTTTATCGGATGCGGTTATTGCTTCTTTTATTCTGTGCCGAGCACTTTATATATCCTTATTTCGACATTACATTCATGCTATTTTAAAGTTAATTGCTTTCTCATTTATATATACTTCAATTTTTTTTCCACTTTTACTCTTACTTGTTTAATACTCTTGCACTGCTACCTCACAAAATGCCTACTTAATTCCCTTACTGAGATCACGAGTAAGTTTTCTGTTTCCCATTCAGCTCCACACACAGCCCTGGTATTCTTCACTAAACTTCTAAGTCTCTAACATACACCACAAAATCAATCATCGTTCTTGAATCGACCCTTTGACATGTGTACAAGTGAATAGATTTGCGCTTAAACCATATTATGTTTGACACAAATAAAATTTTGTCTAAACACAGACTCAATAACTCATTACCTTTCTCGTCTACCCTCTATTTATCATGCGTTCCTAATACTGACTCTGAATTCTCTCTTGAGTACCCACCTAACCATTCATATCTCCCAGCAAGATAATTCTTTCACCCATTCAAGATTTCATTGATATCATTCTAAAACTCCGCTCTTACATCCTCGTCTCCATTCTCCACGAAAGTATAGCCATCAACTTAAATAATTCTAAGAATGCCTATTTCCATACGTGCCCATTGAAGTTATTTTATTTAAAATTAAATATTTTAGAAATATATTCTGGACTTATATGCCATGTAATTCATGTAGGGATCTGAACTAATTTTACAAATATCAGACACCGATATTTTTGGGAAAATCTTCAAGAGGCTCACAACCGCAAAGGTTTATGGTTTCATTCATGTCGGATGCTAGGACATCATTTATCTGCAAATCCATTCGGAGAAGAGGTGAGTCTCAACTTGCCAGCATTACAGAGCCTGAACGGTTGTGATACAACTAGTCACTCAAGGTCATTTAACAATATAATTGGTGACCTGGTGGTCTAGGGGTAAGGTTTCAGACCTCTGTGCTGGTGGCCGGGGTTCAATCCTCGGTCCCGGCACAGATTTATCTGATTACTAAACCCTTCCTTCATCTCTGACAAGACGTGTATTAATCACAACTTGTGAATGTGGGGAATGCCAGGCCTCCACCGTGGTTCGGATTCCACGTTAAACTGTAGGTCCTCCATTTCATCTCACAATCACCCTACCATTACACATTAGCGTAAGNTACCATTACACATTAGCGTAAGTGCGTATAACCCGAACGGGTAGTAAGACGTGGTGCTAATAATAATAATAATAATAATAATAATAATAATAATAATATAATTATTTCACAATTTTAACAAGTATATAATTATAATCTATAAATATTGATTCAATGATATCACATCATTACAGTTCACGAATTATAAGGTGTTAAATTTGGATATTTTATGCGTTTTGTTTAATATTGTAAAGAAATTTATATACGAGACTGAAATTTAGTATAACTAGAAATGCATATAAGTTGTACACAATAAAATACATGATGAATACATTAAATATAATGATCATACTTTATGGTTAGATTAAAATTTAATGGGTAGAGTTCATCTCCTTATTTCAATCCATTAAGTATTTCGAAAATGTTCGATAATTGTTAAATGACATCCAATCCACACGTATCTTTCGGTCAAACATGTATGTTTGTATGTTGAGATTACTATGTGACTAATTAAAATTATTATGTTTCTACTGGAGAAATATTTGATTTAACTTGATGGGTGAGAAAAATACTCCCCTTATCTCGCAATATCTAACGTCCCTCCTTAAGTCTTGTAGGGTATAAAATCCAGCTCCTGAGTCTCGCCGGGCCGACATCAGAGCAGGACCTCTGTTTCTTTTTATCTGTACTTCCTTTCCTTAATAACAATTCCCGTTCTGCTCTCAATTTCAACTTCAACTTTGTACTATCCCCTCGCTTCCCCCCTCCCCGTATTCCTTAATCCCCACAGCCACCATTTTCGTTGCTACCAGATGAAATTCAATTACATTTTACCCCCTTACAGTTTTAACATTCCCGTAAACATGCATGTTAACATCGACTTCTAAAACAAACACAATTACGTCGGAATAACTTACTTTTTTTAAAAAACATGTAGAGTACAAATATATTGGGTGATGGTTAAACTGATAGGTGGAGGTTTTTATTTAGAGGTTGTGTTGAGTTTTTTATTGGGATGAATAAACTAAATAAAATCATTTTTTCAAAGGTAACCGTTATTAGTTCATCTATAAAACATTAATTTGTTTTAGTGGGATGTGGAAGTTTTTAGGGGGGTGTGAAGTCCACTTTTTCAATTTGAAGCGAAATCAAATTGAATATACGAAATATTCTAGAAGCCGAATCGAAGAATTAATATTTTATTTTAGTTGTTTTAGGTTTGAAAAATATATATTATTATTTATATAACTTAATGCACTAAAATTACTTGAAAAATGTTATATTGCACCATTGTTTGTAATATTTCATGTTAATCTGACAAATTAAGCTATCATCAAAACTTACAATTTGATTTCCTCAGACTCGCCTCGTTGGCGTAGTTGGCTAACGCGCTTGTCGTGTTGAGCTGGACTGCTGAGGACGGAGATCGAGGTTCAAATCTCGGTCGGGTGAACTGGGGGTGGCTTTTCATAAATGGTTTTCCACTCTCCCTCCACGCAAATGCAATTTAACTTCCTCTAATTCAACCTTCCCAATTCCTAATCCATTAGCGTAATTAGTACTTGAAGCGTATAACCCTAACGGGTAGTAAGACGCGGTGATAAATATTATATTAAATATTATTATATTGATTACCTCAGTTTTTTCTATATGAATATTAATTTGTAATGTATAAAACAGCTCAGAATGGCTATAATTGAACATAAATTAAGTATTTTAGCCGTCCATATTTTTATTGGAGAAGATTCAAAGTCATAATTTGTTTAGAAGATAGGTCGAAGCTTCGCACACCCTTAGTAGTTTTTAAATTGCGTGCGGTGGAAAGGAATGTGAGTTAAGGTACATATTACAACAGTTTGTAATAGCAAAAACAACTTTATGGCTAAAATAAATCAAATACTGCTTCAATAAAAAGGTTTAGTTTAATTTACAACACGATGAAACCTCAACAGTACTTGAATATTGTATATCAATATAATAGGTTTAGCTTTTTATTACATAGTTATAATTAGTAGTTGCAGCATTATTCTATAGGCTTGAAATCAGTCGTTATTTATTACTAGTTTTATATTATTTTTTTAGCTTAATTTTTAGTAAAAATAAATTAGTAGTGTTTAAAAAATTAAATAATAGCTATCGTGGAATTTAATCAGGGATTTTTATATATTTTTTTAACAAATTCTGATCCTATTTTGTGTTTGGCTGGACTGTCGAAGAAATGGAGACCGGGGTTTTAGTCCCAGTCAATGGTCCTGAGAGTGGGTTTGCCTAAATGGTTTTCCACTACCTCCTTCCACACAAATGTGGGTACAGTTAATCTAAACTTAACCTTACTCGTATCTAACACATTATCGTAATTAGTACATATGCATATAATCAAGACGCTGTGCTTTTAAAAATCTATTTTTGTAAAATGCAATTATGTTCCTTTAGATTATTCAAGAACTGTTCAAATTTATATGCCTATAAAAATAAAATAAATGTATCTATTGAAAGAATATTTTATTTATATTTACAAAATAAATAATTAAAACTGTAAAATTACTTAGCTTAAATCGCGTTCTCTTCCGCCCTAACTTACGATATAACAATTTTTATGTCATTCTCTGAGCGACCAAAACCTTTTAAGCGAACTTCCCTGTGCAAACGGTGGCGTTTGGACCATTTTTAAACTTGATCCATTACCAGGTTAATGTTCTTGGCTTATAGAGCATGAAGGTGATAATGGTTACATTACAGCTCCACGACACGTGATTACGAAACTTTTATTTGGTATTTGGACATTTTAACGGAAGTTATTGTCATCTAGCTTCGAACAAATGAATAAAACACCGACGTTTGGCCCATAGTCATTATCAAGATATATATATATATATTTAAATACTATCCACCACATTGTATTAAACCCATTTTGAAAGCTTTATTAACATAAATATATTGGTTTCGGCCATACATGACATGATGCTAGAAGCGGGGACTCGAAATGAACACGTTGATTAGAGTCAGCCGTATTTGATAATAATACGACCCGCATTACACAACTGTATGAAATGTAGCATCGTAAATTCATCACGACGTTAGCATTTTAAATGTGTTTTTTCTTAAACAAAGGTTTTCATAAGATTCAAGACCTATTTTAAAAGTGTCTTAATAATTCCGAAATGTTACACGTCAGAGAATTTAATCTAAATTTATTATTTGTATTTTAAATCTAAATTATATCCTTTGTTGGGAAATAATAATACTGAATTTACTATCCGCGTCGATAGATACATATATATTAATTAATTAAACCCTCTTGGGTTATCCATTTAAGTACCAATTGCGCAAATAGGTTAAGAATTGGGAAGGCTGAATTTATAGGAAGTGAACCCGCGTTTGCATGGAGGGAGAGTGGAAAACCATTTAGGAACCCCGCCCACCCAGTTCAACCGACAGATTCGAAACTCAATATCCCCGTCCTCACCAGTCTAACCCAACACAAAACTAGTGAGTTATCTAACTACACCACTGAGGTGGGTTTTATATATGTAATTATTATTTTTACTGTACAGTCCAATTTTTAAAGAAAAAGCCTTATCTCACAGCTAAAAAAAATTATTATTATTATGATATCTGCTTTCTCGTTTTCATACGTCAAGTTGTGTGATCTACAGTTTTCTCTAGAGTTAGATATTATCAAATCCTGTCTTCTGTTTGATGAGCCTATTCTCGACGGTTGAAATTATCATTTAACAGCTGAACCGATTTTGACAAATAAACACTCATTTTAAGGGTTAGGTTACAAGGATATCGGAAAAAATAGTATTTACCAATGAAAACCCAATTTTGTTTTAGCGAATCTCCAACCTTTTCAGTAGTATGGTCAGTGGTTGATCTGTACAATCACTCTTTGCTTACATCTCCATGGAAACCAGGATGATTGTATGATTGTATATCGGCGAATAAAATATTCCTCTTTGTTTGTAAATAAGAACTATTTTTTTACTTGTGGTATGATGCAAAAAATATATAGGAATAAAGCTGGGAGAGGGGTAGTTTTAAAGATCTCATTATGGTGCAACGGGGGGAAATTTACGTTTTGCTTAAAATTAAACACCAAAAAGCTTAAAACTAATGGAAAATTGATATAATTTGACTAGTAGATCGTAAGATGATTGACCATTTTTCATTTGGCATGTAAATGCAGAGCCGTGGGAATAAACGGTCATCTTCAAGAATTGTTATTGTTTTGCAATTTTCTTTTCGGAAACAGTTTGTTCAATAATAGAAGCATGTTGATTGAGCTATACTTTTTATTTACACATCTCATATATAATTTTATGAAAGATCAAATATAGATAAAATTCACATTTGTCAATAGAAAACTGCCCGTTTCATCATAAAAAATAAGAAAATTTAATAATAAATAAACATTAATACATTATCTTAGAGGGGGTGTTGAAAATATTAACATAAAAATTTGACTCATTCTCGAGAAAACTGATTTCCAAACGTATGATTTTTTCCTTGATCCATCTGTTCTTGTTGGCGCGGAAAGATAATTTGTCGGTTATGAAACAACACCCCGCCTTTCCGAAAACTAAAATGTCGAGGGAAAACTCATTATCTAGGATTTTTTTTTCCAGTGTTTAAGTGTGAAAATATTTGAACGCGATATTAATTATGCAGTTATCGCGGCAATTATCCACTAGAAAATTATAATAAATTATCAATAATATAAAAAGATTCGAAAAAAAAAGTATATACCTGTGTCTTCTAAAAAAAAGTGTCCTGCCTACGTAAAACTGCACTGTACTTGTAACGAACGTCCGTTCATTTCGGTTCCGGGCACACTGACGAGAAACAACGTCACCCTATCCTAGCAGCTTTATATTACAAACAACAGATACACATTATTCAACGTGACTCGCCGTCAACGATAATCCAGTTGCGGTCCGCACAGCGACCCAAACCACGGCGCCGATGTCACTGGTCTCCCTGAGGGGGAGGTCACGCCTTGATTGGACGTCAGTAATGTGACTTGTATACACCAGTGACGAGGTTACACCTAGTCGGGGGAGTAATACACGACACCCGCTTCATTGGTCG
>CABFOW010005407.1:0-38604 GCA_902141385.1 Timema californicum | reverse complement strand
CCCCCCCCCCCCCCCCTTCCACTTACTCCCACTCCTTCAGTGAGCTCGGAATTAGGTTCTCATGAAGTGTTGACCCCGCAACTTGTTTTTGTTTGCTACTATTAATGTTATGATGTAGTAAGTAGTAGCTTTGGTCGGCACAAAGAAGCAGTTGTCAGGAAATGTCATAAATTCCATTTCTAGCACTTACAATGTGTGGAATGCCATGCCTCCATCGTGGTTTGGATTCCACGTTAAACTGTAGGTGATCCATTTCATCTCACAATCACCCTACCTTTACACATTAGCGTAAGAGCTTATAACCTGATCAGGTAGTAAGATGCAGTGCTAATAATAATAATTAATAATAATAATAATAATAATAATCTAGCACTTAAAAGTTAAATAAAATATTGAAATGAATGCATATGACTAAATCAAACACTCTCTTTACAAATCGGAGCAAAAAAAATAGATATGCAATGAAAGTCCTTTAACAATAATTAAACTCGTGCATTCTGAAAACTATAGCGGGTCACAAGTTCACGTCCCATTTGTGTAAGGCCGAATGTGGAACAATCCGGAACAAGCGAGAAACAATCGATCAAGACCATAAAAAATTCAAATTTCCAATGTGGGTGGGGAGCGGGGCCATGAAGTTAGCCCTCCAAATGTAAACATATCATTTGTGGGCCTATTAAAACGGAACAAACGAAGAACAAACGACTGCAATCATAAAAACTTGAAGTTTTAAAAATTGGGGGGCTATCGTGAAGTGGCCCCTCACGAGTAAACAAAGCACCACAAGCTCATGCCCCATTTGTGCAAGAACGAATGTGGAACAAACAAAACTTTTCGCGGAACAATCCAAAACAAATAAAGAACAACCGATTGCGACCCCAAAAACTTGAATTTTTACAAGTGGGGGGCTACTGTGAATTTAGCCCCCCTCCCAATGTAAACACATTTGTGGGCATATAAAAATGGAATAAACAAAACTTTTTGCGGAACAATCTGGAACAAACGAAGTACAAATGATTGTGATCACAAAAACTTGAAATTTTACTAGTGGGGTGGCTACCATGAAGTTGGCCCCCCCAATGTAAACATTTCATTTATGGGCCTATAAAAACGGAATAGCCGACAATTTACAATTTTTGCGGAACAATCAGGAACAACAGATTGCAATCCTAAAAACTTGAATTTTATGGGGGGGGCAACTTTACACTGTGGCTGGTATGAGGAGAGGGTTATTTTACCACATCTTGTTGAGTGACAAACAAGTGGGGAGGCGGGTGACATCTTGTGCTCTGTCTATCAACAATGATTTGTTGGGATCAGCAAGCTTTAAGGGTAGAAATGGGAAGGAAGGGGGGAAAGGAAGTAGCTTGCCAAGGTCAACCATTTATGAGGGTTCAGCATGTCTGTAGTTTGCAAGCCAGACAGGGAGTAGAGTACAAGGGGTGTTAAACAATCACCTTTGAGGGGTATCAAACCTATAGAAAACATTTAAGAAAAGTAACTTTTAAGAGGTTTCAAACCTAGGTAATACTTTGCAGTTTCATACTTAGAGCAAATTGAAGAGGTGCCAAACATTATGTATTGTAGTATTTTTTCCCTATGCAAATAATTAAATATAAAACACTATTTTCAAAAGAAATTAATCAATAAAAAATGTAATAAAATTAACTATTTTATTAATTGTATTATTTGATATTCAATATTATGTTATTTCTTATTGTTTTTATTACCTTTACCAATTTTTTTAGCACCACGTCTAATTACTCACTCTGGTTATACGCCTATACAATAATTACTTTACTGTGTTACTAATGAGGAAGATTGAATTCAATGGTGTACCTGTATTTGTGAGGAAAAGGGGAGAGGTGGTAAACATTTAGATAAACCATCCTTAATACACTCGGCCAAATTCAAACTAAATATCCCCGTCATCGGTAGTCTAGTCTATTGCAAGAGTGGTGCCTTAGACCATGCAGCCACCGAAGTGGGTTTTAATAATATTATAGTATTAACAAGTCTTACCCCATTAGTTTAGAAATCAATATATTTAAATCTAAGATTATTCTAAAGGGTAATTTTAAAATTTCCCATCCCGAATCTCGATATTTTTACTCATTTCCTGTCCCGTTCCTGTCCCAAAATAAAAAAGTCATTCCCGTCCATCCCTAGTTACCAACCAATACCTCGACCCAAGTTTCATTCTATCGGAACTCATTAGGAGGTAGTGTGAAATGTGCAACGCAACTTCTTAAATGAGGAAACAAAAAATAATAAAAAAATGGTATAGAAAGGAAAATGGTAAAGAATAAACTAAGAATATGAAATTTAATTGTAACCATTTAAGATGTTTAAAATATGAGTAGATGGGGTCGAAGTATCAGATTGTAAATGAAACCAAACTGACAATATGGCAAATAACATTATTGTTTCTTGGTGGAATTTG
This sequence comes from Timema californicum, assembly GCA_902141385.1. NCBI lineage: Eukaryota > Metazoa > Arthropoda > Insecta > Phasmatodea > Timematidae > Timema > Timema californicum. The sequence goes on along the minus strand of CABFOW010005407.1, from coordinate 36,161 downwards.
TGTGAAGGAAAATGTACCTGTGTGTAAAAATTCTTGGTTAATGTGGCAAAAACAAGGATACAGAGAGTTTTGCTTTACATTGAATACTCTTTATTGTATGTCCACAGCCCTGTACCTTCTCTACGCCAAGCTGGAAGAGGAACATGGAATGGCGCGTCACGCCATGGCGGTGTATGAGAGAGCCACAAAAGCTGTTTTGCCAGGCGAAATGTTTGAGGTGAAATAGAGCTGCCATTTTTAGTCATAATCAGAAAATGTTTTTAACCTGTGGGCAGGTCAGTTTAGTAAAATGCCTCCATCTTCATTTTTCCTTGAGGAGCATGTTAGTTGTTGCGGGGAAAAACAGGATAAGGAATGAAGTTGTCCAGGAAAGAGTTGGGGTAGGTCTACATGGCAAAATAGAGGAAGCAAGGCCGCCCTGGTATGGTGATGTAATGAGGATGTTATTTATTTATTATTAGCACTGCGTCTTACTACCCGTTCGGGTTATATGCTCTAACGCTAATGTGTAATGGTAGGGTGATTGTGAGATGAAATGAAGGACCTACATTTTAACGTGGAATCCGAACCATCAGATAAATCTATGCCGGGACCGAGGATTGAACCCCAGCCAATGAGGATGTTGGACTTCATGAGATAGTAGAGGAAGCAAGGCTGAGATGGTATGGAGATGTAATGAGTATGTTGGAGTACATGAGGTAGTGGCTTAGATGCTATGGACATGTAATGAGGATTTTGGGGTACATGAGATAATGGAGGAAGCAAGCCTGAGATAGTATGGACATGTAATGAGAATTTTGGGGTAAATGAGATAGTGGAGGAAGCAAGCCTGAGATAGTATGGACATGTAATGAGGATGTTGTAGTGCATGAGATAGTAGAGGAAGCAAGGATGGGATGGTATGGACATGTAATGAGGATGTTGTAGGGCATGAGATTGTAGAGGAAGCAAGGATGAGATGGTATGGACATGTAATGAGGATGTTGGAGTACATGAGATAGTAGAAGAAGCAAGGCTGAGGTGGTATGGACATGTAGTGAGTATACTCTATTCACTGTAGGAATTACTCTCTGAAAGGTCTTTTTTCCTACCAAGATCCTACTATATAATAGATTTCTGGTAGGGAAAAAGGCCTTTCAGATAACAATTCCTACAGTGAATGGACTTTATGTGTGATTACATGAGATAGTAGAGGAAGCATGGTTGGGATGGTATAGACAGATAATGAGTATGGTAAAGGAAAGGATTGCAAGGAAACTGATGAAAATAAATACCGTATTGACCCAAAAATAGTCCACACTTTTTTCCAAAAAATAACCTTTATAAAACCTTGAAGTGGCCTATAATTGCACCCTCAGATAATACGTAATAAATGTAGTAGCTTTGAGGACTACATACAGTTATATTGATAGATATCGAAATAGGTAGTAATATTGACAACAAATGGTGGGTGCTCTTAACTGCTTAGTTTCAAAATATTTGAAAAATAGATGGCCCTTACTCTAAAATAATTTTTTTAACTATAAGCCAAAATGGCTGACTGAATTAAATAATAAAACCCTCTTTAATAGAGACTACTACTTTACTAGAGACTTTAGGTTTCTGTTTGTTGGCCACTGTTGTTCCATTCTGATAAGAATTTAGTGTATTTGTTTACTAATTTTGGCATAGTGTAGATCTTTTGTTGTGATACTTCACTTTTAAAAATACAGCTAAATACATATTTACATCTATAATATTTATTTTTTTGCTACAAAAATATGAGCATTAAATTTTAAATTTATTTTATGAATTATATAATATTTTTTTTAAATGTACAAAATTGCATCTCTGTCTGAAGGAAAGGAGTAACCTTTCAACAAACCCAACCCTGCCCCGCGATCCGATTGAAGCTGCTGGATTAATAAATAATACATGGATCATGATTAAAAAGCATCTCTCAGCCATTGATTAAGACAGTTATAACAAAAATAATTAATTCTTAGTAATAAGATATGTAAATAATATAAACACTAAGAAAGGTAAGGAAAGAGTTTATTTGATTAGTTTTAAAATTGAATCATTTACAGACAAATATATTTCTTTTCCTTTTAAAGTGATCATCTTTTTGGGGTGCAGCCTATATTTGAAGGGCTGCTTGTTTTTGGGTCAATATGATACGTAGGGAAAAAATTCCAAAGGAGACTATTGAAGAGATGGAAGGACTAGATAACAGCAAGTGTGTTAGTGAGAGGAGAAGAAAGTAAGCATGTAAGGAAGTAGAAAGGTGGTAAGATGAGAGAAGTTAAGAGGCATTTTATAAACTGACCCATCCATAAGCTGGAAACAGTTGATTATTATTATTATTATTATTATTATGAGGAAGAGGAAAAATAAGGAGTCAAACCTCTATCTTGAAACCCCTTCATTATTTCCTTAATATAAATATCAATATTGGAATACTTCGTGAATTTTTTGTTAAACCAGTTGACTCATGGCTTTTTAAAACTGGATGTGCATTTTTACTTTGCTTTATGAGTTTTTTTGTACTTAGAAAATAAAAATCACTAGATATATTCATTTTTGAAGCTTCCTTGCTAATCTTCGTATGGTGTTGTCAGTTGTTCAACATTTATATCAAGAAGGCCGCAGAGATCTATGGTGTCCCCAAGACTCGGCAGATATATGAGAAGGCCATTGAGCTGTTGAGTGAAGAGAACTCCCGAGAGATGTGTTTGAGATTTGCCGAGATGGAGACCAAGCTTGGGGAGATCGACAGAGCAAGGACAATCTACGCTCATTGCAGTCAGATGTGTGACCCTCGGGTAGGAATAGAGTAACATCTGACATCTCCCGGTCCATTTAGTCTTATTCTTAACTTTCCAAAGATAGGCCATTGTATTATTTAAATTAAATATGTCTTATAAATATCTAGATAGTAATTCAATTGTTACCACATTGAATGTGCCATAAATGGATACCTCGATTTGTGGAAAATAAAATGATTGGATTTTGTTATAAAAATTCTGTAAATAAAATATTTCTTTTTGGTAAAAAAAATTGTTACAAATAAACCCTTATTTAAAGTGGTATAGTGCCACAAATATAAAAATGATGCCCATAGTTGGTTTGTCGCTAATGGCCAACTGGCTTTCTTTTATTTTCTTCTTGCAAACCAATAGTGATGGTTAAATGATTGCCCTTTAAAGCACTACAGTGGACTAGATGATAGTAACAAAGTACACAGGGAGGAGATTGATAGCGCAATTATGGCCTGTTTAGAGTGACCTCAGATATCCCTGGGCTTTCTGAAATGAGTGTCCTGCCTTTAATGATAATACTCTAAATTGCACATAACAATATGATTTCCAAAATTAACGTTGAGTTTTATTATTGTTTATTACAACTAACATTTGTTTTAGGTTACGGCAGATTTCTGGCAGACATGGAAGGAGTTTGAAGTCCGTCATGGCAATGAGGACACGATGAGAGAGATGTTGCGTATCAAGAGAAGCGTGCAAGCTACGTACAACACTCAGGTATATTGTGTTTGTCGGTTGTTGATTTATTGGAAGCTTTTATTCAACACGCAACTGTACACAAGGATATTTAATGTTGTACTAGACATAGCAATGTTAGATTAGAAAGAATAAAGAACACTCAACCCATTCCTAGGCGTGTGTGTCGCACAGCTTTTTTGTTTGTTTAGGCCTGGCAATCATTTTTATATTTATATAATCTTATTCTATGTTGGTTTGGTGGTTCCATCTATTATCTTGAATATGAAGTATTCAGCTTGATTAAAGTACAGTGGTTCATTGTTAGATGGTGTTACACTAACATATTGAAATGAAACAGTGATTTGCACCCCCACCAGGGAACTTTAAGGTAAACACAGGTGTTGTTCATTGCCTGCGCCAGGGAAAGGGCTAATGTCACAATTGGAATTCCCTCTCCACCTTACACTAGTAGGACTGTGCACTTCTAGTTGAGTTTGTATAAAAACGAGTTATTTTCCAGTTCGAGTATTATAGTACAATACATATTTTAAGTTGAATTTATTTAATAGAACTATGCTAAACTGTAAAATAAGCACAAACCTAATTTTTTTAAACTACCATATACCAAAGGAGATATTTTTGAAAAACATGATGAGAATGGTAATAAGGAAGCAGATACGCTATGTTTGTAGAATTCATTGTAAAATGTTATTTAAGATAAAGATAATGTGAAATATAAACTTTTAATGAATATATCTGAGAAGATTAGTTAAAGTGGATATCGTCAATTTAACATATAAGATTGGATATAACATAAACAGTAAAAAACACATTAAAATGTGAGTCAGATCACGCTACATTAAACAAGTGAACTTGTAACACAATAACATTATATAATTTAACTAAACCATATCTACATTATCCATGACTAGAATGATATTAAATTTTTAATTATACAATTGAAGCAGTAATTAGAAATTGGTTGAATTGAAAAATTGACAATGTTGAATAATTAAAATTTAAAAATTATATTATTGAATTCTATTCTCTTATCTGAGTCCCTTGTTCCATTTGCAGGCTTGGTAGAGAACGCCCTTATTTAGTGATGTTACATGTTTCGACGCTCTACGGCATCATCCTCAGACATAAAATACAGCCTTAATGAGGTGCTCTAGTTGATACTATTCTAGTATCAACTAGAGCACCTCATTCAGGCTGTATTTTATGTCTGAGGACTATTCTAGTATCAACTAGAGCACCTCATTCAGACTATTTTATGTCTGAGGACTATTCTAGTATCAACTGGAGCACCTCATTCAGACTATTTTATGTATAGCATGATCTGACCCACATTTTAATGTGTTTTTTACTGTTTATGTTATATCCAATCTTATATGTTAATTGACGATATCCACTTTAACTTATCTTTACTTAATATCTTGATCTATATAATAATTTACATTCAACTCTAGTATCATAATGTAACTGTAACGTTATTGTTAAATTGACAATATCCACTTTAACTAATCTTCTCAGATATATTCATTAAAAGTTTATATTTCACATTATCTTTATCTTAAATAACATTTCACATTGAATTCTACAAACATAAAGGAGATATTGAAGGATTTAATTTGACTGAAATTATATTTTAAAATTGAATGAAATTGATTAAACCAGGAATTTTTAAGAAAAAGGTTAAAAATGTTGAGTGCTCAAATTTTTTGAACTTTGTAAAAAATGTTGAGTTTGAGCAGCTCCTAAAATTGAATCGAACTCAAATTTTTGAGTACTCACATACCTCTACATTTTAAGTTCAAGTTTAATATTAGTGCCGTTAGTTCCTTGAATCCTTAAACTTATTCAAGGATTCGAGAAAATATCGGAGTCTATATTGAAAAAAAAATTCTTAATTCTTAATTATAATTTGTTTTATAGGCCTAATACCAACTACACAAACCAATTATAATTACAGGATGAACTTAACAACCAGGCTCCAGACCAGTAATTTAACACTTAACTGAGTGAATTAATGTTATAATAAATGTTATTTAGTTACTGTCTCAATTTCTATATCTCTGCTATATTCCTATTTTCTCTAATGTTCTTTTTTTTTGTCCACGATTCAGATTCAAATTTGAGATTCGAAATAAAAATAAAAATTCAGATTTGTAAAAAAAAATTGTATTTGACCCATCTATAATAAATAGAGCCTCGTAAAAATTGTTTTATTTTTAATTAAATTTAGTTTTTTAAATCTCACTTTTCGGTGTTATTTTGTGTTTATTCAAAATTATATGTTATCTGAGGTGTTTAAGTATTATTTACGTATTGAAACAATGTGTACAAAATCAAAATTTATTATTGAAACCTTATATATTTGCTTTAAAATTGTTTGTCAAGCTTGTTTGCATATTTTACAATTTTGTAGCCTAACATTAGCTTACATTACAACAAAATACTAATCAGCATGGTCAAAACTTCTGCTTAATTTCTTCTTGATTCTGTGTTTGCATAAAGATTTTTTTGTTATTTCGTTTTATAGGAGGATTTAGTGTAACAAGACTATTTCATTTTATTTCGCTTTTCAAAAACATTGTAAAACATATCTAAAAACTATCAAAGGAAAAAGTACTTGATTCCATCTTTGTATGGCATTTTTCACTTTATCGCGTTTCACGATTTTTATGGGGCTCTACTAATAAAATACTAAATAGTAGGGGTGTACCATTGCGAATACCGATGAATCATTATTTACCAATTATTAGTGCATCAGCAATTAACTCTTATCAGCCGATTATTAGTATATCTGCAATAAATCCTAATCAGCAATTATTATGCTGAATAATCATATTTTTTTAAAGTTAAATTTAAAGCAAAGTTTTCTCGGTTGGTGTTTAGTGATTAAAATCGCAAAAAACACTTATATTCACACTGCATCTGGGTTGCGGGCTATACAAAGATTACATAACCAGACAAAGACATATAAGTTCATACCATTGATAAAACTAACAATCTAGTTAGAAATTTCGCTGGTTATGCAAAGATTTATCAAAAATTAAGATTATCAAAGCTTTAACTGTTGATTTTTAAATACAATCTTTTTGTTTTAATTACATTAATTGCCATTCTTTTAAGCATATTTCACAATAGTTATTAATAAATAATTGATAATTGGTACTATTTGGTGTGAATAATATTAATATGAACAATTATTTTAAACAATCGATTTGACTGAATTGGTACACACCTACTAAATAGGAATCTGAAAAATATATTAAAGGAAAGAGTTAACTTATATTCAAGGGGTGCTCATAATAACTTCAACTGTAATCGATGAAATGATCTTGCTCAGGTGAACATGATGTCAGCACAGATGCTCTCGGCAGCCACTAATGTGTCTGGTACTGTCGCTGATCTAGCTCCTGGAGCCAAGGATGGCATGAGGATGTTGGAAGCTAAGGCTGCCTTGATGGCCAGAGAAGATCACACCGGTATGTGTTTACCCGTCATCGACACTTTACATGGGGGGTGGTGCGAGGCAGGTGTTGGGTCACTCGAGTCCCACTCCTTTCTATTTAGTATTATCGCTGGCACTTTACATGAGGGGTGTGGCTCGAGGCAGGTGTTGGGTCACTCTATAGAGTCTCACTCCTTTCTGTCTGATCAGGGGTGACTCAAGCCAATAAAACCTGTACAGGGTGCCTCCATTATGGCAATCCCAGGCAACGTCCATCCTGACTGTAGAATTGGATGGGCGGCTAAAAGCCTAGGGAGTTAGTTTATGTGGGGATGGTGGATGGTGAGGGTACCTGGTGCATCCTATACTAAGGGGCTGGTATCACATACCAATCCTCGCTCAGTGATAGTTGGTCAGGTACACCTCCATGATATCCCCTCCAGGCAACGCCTCAAGAAACCTTGGTAAAACTTATGGCCGAGTGCCTGAATCCCTCCGTAATTTCTTACGTCCATGACTGTTTCCAGCCTGTGGTTGGTGGCTAGCAGGGCCTGTCGTAGCTTCATATGCCTTATAAACTATCTTAAGACTAGAACAGGCACAACATCCAGTCCCCAGCTGTTTACACCTATGGTGGGTTAAGAAAGCATTGAGATGGTGAGACTCTTTCCCACCATGGGAGGCCCATGTTCTTCAGACCTTGGTGTTGGGTTGTTCACCATAGCTAAAGAGCCCCTGACTTGGCTAAAGTCTGTCCCAGTCCATTAGGTGGTAATTCTCTGTCATTTTTCATCAGAAATTTACTTGTAAAGGAAAATAGCAAATGTGTACCATTTTAACTAGTTATATTTTTCTTTTCGCTGAGATGCATATGATTAAAGTTTATCAATTTTCTAGACACTATTTAACTATTTAATAAAGTAGTTTGTCATACCTGCTTGGCTTAACTAGCCCAATATAATAAAACATTTAACCACGCATAAGTTCTAGAGGTGTGCGAAGTTTTGAAACCTTGACTTGGCTTTGAAAAAAAAATCAACTTTAGAAAAAAAAACTCTCTTCAGAAATTATGAAGTTTTTCCAGTACAAATATCCGATTTGTGTTCAATTATCAATTATTACAATTTAGAGTTATGTGCATTACAAATTAATATTCATATGAAAACATCTTGGGTAACTGAGTTGCATTTTGCGATAGTAATGATTTATCAAAAGCAAATAAAACCTTATATACAATGATTATATGAAATATTTTCATTACAATGAAATATTAAAAATAATTTATAGGTGTTTTTATTAAATAAAGTTAAACAAATTGGCTCAGTAAAATATTTTTTTAAGCATAAGGTGATTAAAAATATTCATTTTTATATTTGGCTTTGATAATATCTAATGTATATTATTTGATTTGTGTTTCACTTTGAATTGAAGAAGTGTATTTCACCCTCCCCTAGTAAATTCTCTCTAAAAGCACATGTGGCTCTCTAGGATGCAACTAGTTGTGTACAAACTGAGACGATGTGTTCACAGTTGAGCAGCCCGCAGGCAAGCCCGGCTCCAGTATCTTGTTTGTGCGAGGAGAGACTCAAGGTCAAGGGCGAGATGGTACCGACGCAACCAGGGTGGTTAACCCTGATGAGATCAACATTGAAGACTCTGACAGTGACAGCACAGGGGTGGAGGAGGAAGAGGAGGGTGAGTTGTCACGATTATATCCTTATTTGTAAACAGTCCTTGATATATTATTTAGTTAAAATCACTTTTGAGGTACTTTTTTTTTAATCACCACCTTACTACATGTTCAGGTTATATTCATGTATGTTAATTACTTTAATGGAGAAGGAATTATTTTGGAGGTAATCTACCTGCATTTGCTTGGAAAGTGAGTGGGAAACCATTTATGAAAAACTATCCTAAGTAGAACTGATCAGGATTCGAACCCCGATCTCCTTGTCATCACCAGGTCAGTCTTACATGAGAGTGATGTCTCAGATCGTTTGGCCACTGAAGCGAGTATGCACGTTTTGTTATATAGGAAAGAAAGCACAGGAAAAAGAAACACATAAAAGGGAACAAACACAACATAGCTTGTACAACGTAAAGAGGAACGCAGTCCACACTCCCTCTCAACTATTTCCCAAAGAATAAAATATAGGTCAAGAGATTGATAATCTTCAAGAGGCAGCCATTAATTACCTCTGTGTCCAGTGGCTGCAGTGTAAAGTGTGTTCTGTCATTCTTTCTTGTACCTTTGGGAATATTTATAAAGTAGAGTTGTAGGCTGAGAGCTATGAGATACAGAACCTGGTCACAATGGCAAGTGTTGTTGCACCATTCTCCACAGCTCCTGGCTGTTCTGGTATCAATAGCGCTATAATCTGAGCTTTACCTTTCAGAGGTCATGCCTAGGGCCCACATATTGTAAATGGTTTAGATTTATAAGAATATGGGGCTTGTTTACTTTTTTGTATCTTTTAATTATTGTGGAAGAGATAATACAATGCACAAGAAATATTTTTAAGCTTTACCACTCTTGTGCGTGTGTGTTGCAGATGAACCGGTGGAGAGACAGGCAGTGCCTGTAGAAGTGTTTGGAAGCCTCAAAAGCAGGACAGAACCTTCGTCTCCCAGTGTAGATTAGCGGTGTTGTCGAGACATGACTGGGGACAGAACTTGCGTCTCTCAGCCTGGACTATCAGTGTTGTTGAGACAGACGAGGGACAGAACTTGCATCTCCTAGCCTGGACTATCAGTGTTGTTGAGACAAGATGGAACCTCCATTCATAACATGTCACAGCTTTGTAAAACATTGTGATCACAAGCAGTCCACTCGGATAAAAACTTGTGTGAAATAATCTGTAGTGAAGCCCACCTTAAAGAGTTAAAGAGTCTTCCTTCTTTTGCGTGTTCCTATTTGTGTGTCCCATCATTATTTATTAGTTTTCTCGTTTTAGGAAGTAATATTGCACGTTTCTCACACCATTCTGATGAGTGCTGATAAAATGAGACCTTGTTCGAGGACCTGAGTGGTAATGATAGGATTTCAAGGGCCAGCCATTACCTCGCCGTCCAGCGGCAGGAGTGTAAAGTATTCTCATTTTCATTGTAAACGCCATATTGTTTTATTAACTTTTATGTGTTTCTATCCATCTTTATTCTACCTTCTTCTTTGTCAATGTACTCTACGTGTAAAAAAGTGCTGTATAGGACATACCCATTGTCAAATATCCAACAAAAACATGGACATTGAATCTAAGAGAGACTAAGAAAGTGGAGGGCATGGAGAGCATGTTAGCTGTCATTAAGTTATCCGGTAAAGAATAGGGGTCCTGGAAGTATATGAGATAGTAGAAGAAGCAAGATTGATGTAGGATCAGCTAAGGAGTCCCACGGCAACAAGTGTAATCAGAGGCCGGCCCTGAAGGCTGACTATAACGCAGCCACCCAATCACAGCATCTCGTAGATCAACAAGGATAACATGCAACATTGAAGCTATAAATACAGTAAACTGCATCAGTTTAGTTAGATTTGAGTGAGGTTAAGGAGTCTCACTCCTATTAGTATAAATTCCAGACTAAGATCGACCTACCCTCGTCTGTTATTTGAATGAGGTTTTTTTTTATAAAAAATAACAAACTGATAAATCGTGCCTAGGTTGGCTAATTATATCCTGGCCAGGCTATCTTTAGTTAAAAAAATTTGTTATTTGTCATTTGTTATTTCAATACATTTAATACCAATTGAAAGTACAGGACACAATAAAAAAGAAAAAAATAGGTCGCCTATCTTTTGCTTGGCCCCACTACCAGGTTGCCAGGTATAAACAGGTGAGTTTCTATTATTAATTTACCTCTATCTGTTATTTAATTAAAATATATATCAAAATAAAGGTAATTTATTTGTCAATACGATGATATTAGGTTGCCTAAGCAAAAGTTGTCTTATCCATTGTTTAGCACCAACACCTAGATTATCCAAATCAAAATGTCTTATTATGAAAAATAGTTTTTTCCTAAATACATGTTTAAGGTAAGTAAGCAATAAAGTGAAGCTTATAAGTTAAATGGGTAAAAAAACCTATGAATTAACTATAAACTAAGCTACAAGTTTTCACAATTATCTTAAAATTACATATGAATGATATGATGGATAAGACGAGTTTTGCAATTTACATTCGAACATTTCTCTAAACATAGTTTGGAAATTTTTATAGATGTAAAATACAAATAATCATGAAGAAATACTGCAAATGAATAATTAATAAAGACAAATCAAAACTGATTTATTTATTTAAGTTAAAATAAAAATACCCATTAAAATGCACTAAACTTTTCTTTGAAAAAATCATATTTTTCATTATGATGGTTAAGTTGCTAGGTGAATATAAAGTTGATAATGATCCCTGCATAATGAATTATTATTACTACGAAGTTGGACGTTTTAGAAGACGTTCTAAGATATTAGTACTAAGGAGCATTATATAAGATAAGAATTGATTTATTTATTGGTTGTTAAAAGATGGAAACATAAAATAAATAATAGTTTCATTATATTGAAAGTTGAAAACACATTTTATAAAATATAAGAATTAAGATAGTAGAAGATTTAAAAATACCACAAAACCGCTTAAAAATTGGTATATGTATTATTATTATTAGCCGTTCGGGTTGTACGCACTTACGCTAATGTGTAATGGTAGGGTGATTGTGAGATGAAATGGAGGACCTACAGTTTAACGTGGAATTCGAACCACGGTGGAGGCATGGCATTCCCCACATTCACAATATGTCTTGTCAGAGGTGAAGGGAGGGTTTGGTAATCAGATAAAGTTATGCCGGGACCGGGGATTGAACCCCGGCCGCCAGCATAGAAGTCCGACACCTTACCCCTAGACCGCCAGGTCACCGACTAGTATATGTAAAATATAAGAAAATTTAATAGCTCATATGAAGTTTTATGCTTAATTTTTATATATATATATATATAAAAGAGCTAAGTATGCAATTTCATTTAGATGGTGAGTGATCTTTTTGTAGTTTCCTCACACAAAAGTGAAATTACATCTACATACCTGAAGCAACAAATAGTTTTTCAACTAAAGTCACCTCTCACTAAAATCAATCAATTATGTAAAAAGTTCTAAGAAGATTCCTGCATGTTACACACTTTATTCACCAAATGATCCTAAAAAAGAAAAAAGTAGGCTAGTAATCAAAACCTCTAATATTTTACTTTTTATAAGGTTTTTATCCCAAACATTAAAAAAACAGCTAATTGGAAAATAATATAGTCTTATAGATATTATATTAACTATTTTCATTGTGTGTTAATGAACTACCGGTATCTATAATATATTTTATGCATATATATATATATAAGTATAATTAAAAATATATATAATGTTAATGACTCCAATCAATTCTCAACAGGAAAAATTCCCGTGATGAATGTTTGGATCAAAACGTGTCATCACAACTTGGGCCCTCTGGTCTTCACGACACAATAGGTCTGTCTACATCACTCACCCATTTCCTTATCTGAGTAACTTTTCTGATAATATCTCAAGTTTTCCACTTCATAATTTATGTTTATAGTATAATTTAAAATTAATCAAAAAAAGAATCTCAATAAATCTCATGAGGCAACTGTTTATTTCACAGCAATTGCTAATTGTGGGCATTTTTTTTTATATATGCCCACAATTACAATTATATACATATAATTAATGTTACTAAACAGTTATTTTTTGTGATTAATACTTGCATCCATAGGTGAATATAGATAAATACTTTCTATGCCATCGAATGTAATTATTTTATCTATAAAACCACAAATAATATTAATTAACTGTCTACTTTTTTTTTGCTCCTGGTCTTATTATATGTTCGAGCTGTATTCATTTAATTATATTAATTAATTAGTAATGAGGATGCTAGAATTTGAAGGGGATGTATCCACTCTCACGTGGAGTGAAAGCGAGGAATTATCTATGGATAAAACACTCGCTTTACACCCGGCTGGGATTCAAAAACAGACTAATAATTATGAAGTAAAGCTGCTTTAAATTGATCATTGTTTTAACTTGTTCAAAAAGAGATTTAAAAATATCTATGAATTAAACTAAAACTTGACACAGATCTATGGTTGACTGAAATTTTACTATACATAAGGATCAAAATGAATATGTCTGTGTATGTAAACAACTTGATAAGAAACCTTAACCTTTGAAATCTAAAGTACAAAGACAACATTGTTTCCAAATTTTCAAGTTAGTGCGCTTATCTGACATAATGCCGAAAATGCACATTCACTGTCAACATTCAACACTGGAATCCATATTGCTTTTATGCTGTTGATGGCAAACTCTTCGTGGTCTTCTTTCAGTCCAAACAATATGTCCAAAATGTCAACTTTTTTACTATTGTTTTGCAAAGCTCTCACTTGTGTCTGCAACGCACAGTATCCTCTTTGAAAATTAATTTCAGAGCAGGATTTTAAAAATGGTATTTTCAGAGCTGATTGGAAGAGATGAGAATTAACTTGTTTTGTCCCAATCGAGCGAATGTCAAAAAGAGTACCAATATTTTCAAAAAATGTTTTGGATGGGTCTGACTGATGGAGTGAATTCAGCTTTATAAGGCACTGCTGTCCTAAAGATTGAAACTGACTTTTGACATTTGCTTGTTTTAGAGTTGGAAAAATTTTCAATTTTTCCTGTGTTTTTTCTCCGTAGTTCATGTCAGAAATCAGTTTAAAATTACTTTGTAGCTCTATCACTTTACCATACAACTTATGACTGAAGGCATAGGTAGAACCTTAGAGTATAGTAATTAATTCCACCAATTCAGAACAGTGATCAATTATAAATGTTGCTTGGCATTCAATCAACATTAGGGTTACCTCCTCCAATGTGGAAAAATATTCTACTAGATCTACCAAATATCCACTGAACAAAACCAAGAGTTCCATCGTGTTAAAATCTGGGTTTGGAAATAGTTTAGCAGACTTTTCACCTTTACTGTATTTTTCATTCAGAAATGCTAGATAATTATGTTTTCTCTTCCAAGTGTTCAGAAATACAGCCTTTGCTTTAGCAACACACTCATTCAGCTCTGGCAGCTCTGCTTACCAATAATTTTGAACCAAATTAAGTTTGTGGTCCCAGTACTGTATATGCAGGAAATCATCGCTTAAGAGAACTTTCAAAGAAGTCACACATTTGGTCATGTAACGCGCACCATCTATCACAACACCAAGTACATTTTCATAAGGAATCTCATACTTGATGATCGTGTCCATAAGTGCCCGTAAACATTGTGTTGCTGAAGCGCTCTGCAAAACTTTAACTGCACCAACAAACAAGCTTTGCTTCAAATCAGCACATAATGTTTTCAACAAGATAACAAAAACACACTGTCCTTTTCTAACAGTTGTCTCATCACAAAGAATTGCAACTTGCTGATTTTTTTACATTGTCCTTGATATTATCCTCTTGACTTTGGTTAACTTCTGGGATCCAAACACTTCTTATAGTTTCTGCCTTAGGGAGGTATCCTCAACCTAAAACAGAATTTTAAGCATACTAATTTTTGATAGAACAAACTAATATTAGGCTATGTTGAGTGACAAAGTGTGTATACTACTAATCTACTAGGCTATTTCACTAATTGTACTTAAAGATAAACATCTTGAAAATAAACCAAATCAAACATTTCTATCTCATCTATTTTTTTTGATAAATTAGTAAATAATCAAGTGTGTTAAAAAAAACACTAGTTTGTCATTAGGAAAATAAAATCAGAAAAGAATGGAAAATAATTGACCCTTATTTACTTTTGATTTTTAAATAATAAAGTAAATTTTTTAAAAATCTTCAAAATGGTTACCTTTCACATATTTATCCATCCAACATCGCATAGAAGGATGATCTAGTTTTTCACTGGGAATATTGGCCTCCATAAATGTTTTCGTGGTATCCATAATGAATTATTTGCGATTTTCTTTTGAGTTTTTAGACTTTATTAGAGAATTTTCAAGGGTTGCTTGTTTTGATTATTCAGAAACATTACATTTTTTTCCGTTTATGCAAGGCACTATTAATATGCTTCAAACACGAGTCTTTTCTGAACCCGTCAACGCGCGTGTTGTACAATTTGCACATCATTATTTTTTTTAACTTTATCAAATATATAAAATCCTTCTTTTCCAAATTCATGCTCTTTCAAAAATACTTAAAACTTTAGGCATGTTTAAATATTAAATAAATATAAGAGAGGTTAAAAACAAAATTATCTTACTAACGAGTAATGCAACATTAATACCTAACGACCTGTTGTAAGTGATGTCATCAGGAAGCCAAAGATATGAGTGTTGAGATATCTCACTCTAGCTTGGACATGGCGTTGTTTTTGGCTTCCAATTCTTTAAATACTTGCTTTGGGTGCCTAATATGGCTGTTGTAATAGCCAGTTTTAACACTTTTTAAAGCAAGTCTTTGGTTGAGGGAAATAAACTTTCTTTTGAAAGAAAATTATATTAGTTCAGTTGGTAATTTTTTTTTCCAAGTGTTGGAAAGGCTGCTAATGTCAGCAATGTTTTATTATTTATTGGCGTTTAGATTGAAAAAAAATGACCATAATTCGCGTTTAAATGGCCAAATCGTCAATTTCGCAAATGGTTTTAATTTCATTTTATTTCGGGTCAATATTTTCACTCAAAACTGCCACAATGATTTTTAATTATGTTTCTATGGCAATTTTAATGTGCTAAGTAAAAGTTTGTAAAAACACAGTGTCTCTAGCTATTGCCATTTTAAAAATATTTTACAAGCCTTTGTGTTCTCATGTTATACTAAACTGCTGAGCACTGTGAGATTGGAGTTTGATTCCAGTTGAGTGCACTGAGTGATTTTTCCTAAAAATGGTTTCCTTCACTATCCACGCAAATTCGGGTGCACTTCCTATACATTACAGCCACCTCATTCTTAACCCATTAGTGTAATGAGTATTTAGGCGTATAACCCGAAGAGGTAGTAAGACAAGTGAGTGTGATGTTTTGGTTGTCTCTATACTGTTAATACAATCTCACCCAAGGAGGCTAAAACATGTTCATGAAATGATAAAACATTATTGAGGACTCAATAAAAAGATTAGCATTGTTACATATTCATTGAAGGGTGGTAGTTCTAGAAAAGTTCATGTGCAAGAATAGTAAAAAAAAAAAAATATTAAAATAAGAGTTAAGTTTGATATAAAAAATTGTGTTTATTAACTATATTGAGCATAATTATTGGTACAGGAACTATTTGCTAGCTAATGAATTGGTTGATGACCCAAATAAAACTTTTAAAGAGTTTTAAAATATATCTTTTATTAGACCCATGTTTTTTCCTCGTCGCGTCTTAGTAGCCATTTGGGTTGTACACATATCTCATAATTATAGTAATAAGGATAGTCTTTAAGAGGAAATGTACCCACATTTAAGTGGAGGAAGAGTGGGGTATCATTTAGGAATAAAACTCATCGTACATTTCGATACCCTCGACTGGGATTCGTACTCCAATATTCCCATCACTGGCAATCCAGTCTAACACGAGTGATGTAGTAAACAATGCGACCACCGATAATGTTTACATATTCACATTGTATTGTTTTAATTAGTGTAACATTTTCATCAAATTTTTGTCACTGCGTTTCACAACCCTTTCGGTTTATACATATCTAAACTATACATTAAACCTTATGTGTCAAGTATGAGGAAGCTTTACTTTAAAGAAAGTGCACCTTCATTTGCATGGAGGGTGAGTGGAAAGCTTCTTGTAAAAAACAAACCCCCTCAGCACGCCTGACCAGGATTCAAACTTTGATCTACCTTTTCCCGGCAATCCAACCTATGTTAATGACACCTTAGACCAACCAATCACTAAGATGATTTCATGGTCATTCTGGCGGGCAAGTGGACTAAGTATCAAGTTAATGTAGTCTAGTTTACTGATGACAGGAAGGTCAAGGTTTAAATAATGGTTGGGTGTTATGAGTGTGGTACTTTATTAGTTTTCCACTCTCCTTTCACACAATTATGAATATCTTTGCTCTGAACTCTACCTTATTCATTCCTACTACATTACTGTAGTTAAAATGCAAATAGGCCGAATGAGTAGTGAGATGCGAGGCAAAATAAATCATGTTAATTATAATACACCCACCCCTCCCTCTACTTATTCTGGATACAGCACTAATTTTTTAGCGCCACGCGTTACTACCCGCTTGGATATATACTAACAGCGCTGTTCATTTTGGCAAGTAAATATTTTTTTGCCCCTTTATATTTTAGTCCAGATTCAACTGGCTACTGGATAGTTCTTGATCACTTGGTTAGGTAATCAACCACAATAACACATTTTTCACTTATGAAAAGTGTATTGTATTGTCACACAATAAACTAAAGGAAAAAAGGTTTGAGGTGGGGGAAGTTTGAATGGCTAAGACTACTCCCCCCCTTCCCCTATTATTTCAAAACTGCCTTAAGAAAGAGCTTTAAAATCTGTCAACAATTTCAGTATGATAGCGGAGTAAAAATAAAATCTTACTGAGAAGAGCGACACATATCCTACCTCCTTCAGGGGTTATCCACTTTTGAGGCCTCTAATGTCAAACACAGAGAACACTCGGTTTTAAAAAGTAGTGGGGGAAGCTCCTTAAAGATAAAACTAACACATTTGTCAATATATAGTGAATCTGACGTGTGAAGATCAATCCGAACATTGCAACAGACTTAAGACTAGGGCAGGCACAACATCCAGTTCCTGACAGTTTATTCATCACTGTGAAAGGGTAAACTCACATCTCACTAATGATACATTTTTCAGCCATGCCAAGAATTGAACCTGGGATCCTTAGCTCAGTAGACAGACACACTACTGACTGAGCTAAGGTTGGGTTTCAACCCTATGTAATATTAGATTATAAAAGAAGTAAATAGAGTTCACGATAGAGGAATAGAAAATAAAGTAGAATACAAGGACTAGATATATCTTGATGAATAAATTAATAAATATACAATAAAGGGTAAACGAAGGATTAACTAGTGTTTGTCTCAGTATTCTTTATACTTATTACAAACCACAAAGCCATCTTTTTTTCATACATCAAATTTAAATCTGATAACAGTCCTCATATGCATATACATGTGCATACACAAAATATAATTAACATATCATAAAGGCTTCCTCATGGCATAGTAGACCAGCTCAGATTAAAAAATGAGAGTGGATGTTTCCAATACAACCGGCAGGCCACTGTACTTGTTTAGAAAATAAAATATATTCACAAGTTTGTTTTCATTGGCAGTTTGCACTCACATATATGTAAAACAACGGTTTAATCAAATGAGTCATATTCCCCTGCACGGCGTGCTGATGAAGTGAACAGTGTTCGATACTGTGCTCGCCATGTACTGAAAACCTCCAAACATGATCAGCTCGCCTCGTCCTGTGACGAGAGAGTACAAGATTGTTTCTTTGGGATCTCCCCAAGGCAGCTTCCTGGACTGTAACCAGGCCACATGCCCTGCCCGGGCCATGGACAGATCCAGCACAAACATGGACATAGTGGGGGCTCGAGGAGGTATGGCAGGGGGAGTGGACAGACGTCGGATCCGCTCCTCGAACTGATGTAGCACACCTAACTGACGCTGACGGTTCCTGGACCTGGCCTCTGCCACGCCGGAAACTTGGTTAAAAGCTGCCATGTTCGGGATCTGATGATTGACGGGTACAGGATGACGTCTAACGATATCTTCACTATCACTGTCCTCACCGCTGCTGGAACCAGCTCGAGAGCTCAAGACACCGCGACGACCATTCACATTGGGGTCATTGTCATCCCTAATGGAACTACGAGGAAATCTGCAACAGTGACCATTACCGTCAAACACATGAATGACTATCCTCTCAAATGAGAAAAAATTGAGACAGGAATTCCAACCTGTCAGTTTCCTCGTATTGCCTCAGGGCCTCTGTGGGGTTGTTCCAGTGTCCTTGACAAAGATGGGGTCCCCCAGCCAATATACTGGTGCCCAACACGACAGCATACTGTCCCACCTAGGATACACGAGACATCATGATAGTCCTTCATACATCCTCATTGGTTAGGAAATGGCCCAGTGCTTCTCATACTTAACGTAATGATCTTTATTAAACCACTCCATATGTCAAGAATGTCAAATAATGTTGGAATTAGCCTAATGACACACAGTAAATAAGAAAGCAGGGAATTATGTACCAGCGGCGAGGGTGTTGCCTAATATAGGGGCTGTGTTGACTTTACCTTTTTATCAATTCTGATTTTAAGTTTGCAATTTCCGTATGCAAATTTTTCCAAGTTTGTATATTTTGTGTTTGAATTTTTTTATATGTAGGATGTATTATATATCATATACATATTATAATAATAATATTTAGCACCGCGTCTTACTACCCGTTCAGGTTATACGCTTTTAAGTACTAACTACTCTAATGGATTAGGAATTGGGAAGGTTGAATTAAAGGAAGTGAACCCGCATTTGCGTGGAGAGAGAGTGGAAAACCATTTAGGAAAAACCACCCACAGTTCACCCGATCGAGATTCGAACCTCGATCTCCCCGTCCTCAGCAGTTGAGCTCAACACGGCAAGCGTGTTAGCCAACTACGCCACCGAGGCGGGTTATATCATATATAAAATGTGTATGATTATATGTAGAATATTTTGAAGTTAGTGATTTAATGTGTACCATCTGCCTATATACTTATGAAAACGGTTAATAAGGATTTTGAATTAAACATTTTTTGACTGTATAACTTTAAAGGGACTTTAGGAGAAATGTTCTTAAAATTAGAAAAAATCCATCTTCCTCCTAATATGTTGTGACAACTGCACTAATTCCATGGTCTTGCCTAACCCATTGCTAAAGGTGTCACTAACCTTGCACGCAGGATGACACCACATTTGTGGGGCACCCCATTGGGGGTTGTTCACTGTCAGTTCCTGCCAGGACCACACAGCTCCATCCAAGGATAACCTCCACACATCCTTGAACACCATGTTGGGACCCCCACACCCTCCTAAAGGCAGAATTGTTGCTCTCAACAGGAGGGAGCAACTCAGATAAACATAAATCATGTTCCCCATTAGGAGGGAAGTTATCCCGGAGTGAGTGGGAGTACATGAGATAGTAAAGGAAGCAAGCGTGAGAGGGTATAGACATATAATGAGGATGTTGTAGTACATGAGATAGTAGAGGAAGCAAGCGTGAGAGGGTATAGACATATAATGAGGATGTTGTAGTACATGAGATAGTAGAGGAAGCAAGCATGAGAGGGTATAGACATATAATGAGGATGTTGTAGTACATGAGATAGTAGAGGAAGCAATGATGAGAGGTTATAGACATATAATGAGGATGTTGGAGTACATGAGATAATTGAGGAAGCAAGGGTGAGAGAGTATAAACATATAATGAGGATGTTGGAGTACATGAGATAGTTAAGAAAGCAAGGATGAGAGGGTATAGACATATAATGAGGATGCAAAAGTAAAGAATTCCAAGGAGGTTGATGGAGATGAAGTCTGTAGGAAAAAGGTTGCAAGAAAGATATAGGAGGAACAAATAACAGATAGTGTGCAAGTTAGAGGAACATAAAATCATTTTACTAAACTGACCCAGTCACAAACTGGAAATAGTTGGTGACAATTATGATAGCCCATCACTACCCTCTATAGTGTGAACTACAAGTCCCACTACCCTATCAGCAATAATGTGAACTACATGGCCCACTACTCTATCTGCAATAATGTGAACTACATAGCCCACTACTCTACCTGCAATGATGTTAACTACGAGGGTCATCCAGAAAGTAAGGCCACAAGGGCTCCTGAGGTCGGGGGAAATTTTTTGTTTCGAAGTTGACGCACCTGGCGTGTAGGGGGGATCCTAACGGTCAGTTTGTTTGGTCCCGCGTGTTTGTCAGCCATTTTGTTCAGTCACAGTAAATTCTTCCGATGGAGGGACCGTCACACTCTCCCGACACTTCCTATCTGTGCGAGATCTGCGCGGTCATCCGTTTTTTGACTTTGCAGAACAATACCGCCGCAAATATCCATCGGAAGCTCATGGAGGTTTATGGTAGTGATGGGATGAGTCAACAACATGTCACGAAGTGGGTTAGGTTGTTCAGATAAAGCCGTACTGATATGACGAGGCAAGGAGTGGGAGACCATCAGTGATTTCTGACAAACTAGTGCAAAAAATTGAAGAAAAAGTGCAATATGACCACCATGTGACGCTTGATGAGCTTCACGAAAAATTTCCTGAGATTTCTCGAAGTCTCCTTGGTGATATTGTGTCGGAAAAACTTGGTTACAAGATGTGTGTGAGGTGGGTGGCCAGAATGCTCACACCAGAACACCGTGACCACCACGTGTGAATTTTTAGATCGTTTTGCAAAGGAGGGAGAAGCTTTTCTGGACTCTATCGTGACGAGGGATGATACGTGGGTGTGTCACTACACCCCAGAAACCAAAAGACAATCACTTCAGTGGTGTCATTCATCTTCCCAAGCTACCAAAAAGTTCAAGATGACTCATTCAGCAGGGAAAGTTATGGCATCTATTTTTTGGGACCGAAAGGGGTCCTTTTGGTGGATTTTATGCCTATAGGAACTACCATTTATGCAGAGGCTTACTGCAATACCCTAAAAAAAAATATTCAGAACTGCAGAAGAGGAATGCTGACCAGGGGAGTCAGCCTCCTGCAAGACACCGCCAGACCCCACACCGCGAGAGTTTCACAGGAGCTGCTGACATCATTTAATGGGATATTGTCATCCCCCTGCCCCCCCTATTCATCAGACTTGGCGCCTTCGGATTATCACCTTTTCACTAAACTAAAGGAGTTTTTGGGTGGTTAACGTTTTACTAACAATCAGGAGGTCGAGGAAGTTGTGAAAAAGTGGCTGAAAGAGCTGGCGGCAGAGGTCTATGACATTGGCATACAAAATTTGGTGCCACTATTACAGAAATGTCTCGATCTCGATGACGATTACGTTGAAAAATAGTTTAATATATTTGTGAAGTATCCTGTGAATTTCAATTAAATACAGGCATTTTTCGATCCTACATAAATGTTGTTACTTTCTGGATGACCCTCGTGCAAGTCCCACTACTCTACCTATAATAATTTGAACTACAAGTATCACAACTATACACACAATAGTGTGAACTACAAGTCCCACTAATCTACCCTCAATAATGTGAACTACAAGTACCACTACCCTACCCACAATAGTGTGAACTACAAGCCCCACTACTGTACCTGCAATAATGTGAACTACAAGTCCCACTAGTCTACCTGAAATAATGTAAACTACAAGCCCCACAACTCTACCTGCAATAATGTGAACTACAAGTCCCACTACTCTACCCACAATAGTGTGAACTACAAGCCCCACTATTGTACCCTCAATAATGTGAACCAAATGTCCTACTCTAGCTACAATTATGTGAACTACAAGTCCCACTATTCTACCCACAATAATGTGAATTACAAGCCCCACCAATGCCTTCAATCATGTGAACTACAAGCCCCACTACTCTACCTGAAATAATGCGAACTACAAGTCCCACAACTCTACCTGCAATAATGTGAACTACAAGCCCCACTACTCTGCCCTCAATAATGTGAACTACAAGTCTCACGACTCTCCCCTTAATAGTGTGAACTACAAGCCCCACTACTCTGCCCTCAATAGTGTGAACTACAAGCCCTACTACTCTGCCCTCAATAGTGTGAACTACAAGTCCCACTACTATGCTCTCAATAGTGTGAACTACAAGTCCCACTACTCTACCCTCAATAGTGTGAACTACAAGTCCCACTACTCTTCCCTTAATAGTGTGAACTACAAGTCCCACTATTATTCCCTTAATAGTGTGAACTACAAGCCACACCACTAAACTTGCAGGTTGATAGCTTTAGGTCTGTACCTAGCCAAGTTAGGGACCCAGAGTCCCAGGATTTAGGCAATATTACCCAATATGATCAAGCTGGTATTATCCAAGGACACTTGTGATTGGCCAAAGCGAGCGGCAGGTCTGTTATCGGTTGTAGCTTGTTTTGTCCACACCAGATTCTCGATGTCATAACACCACACATCATTGGAACTGTAAAACACACGTCACATTTTTAGACGACTGCTACAATGAGATCAAATAAACTATTCAAGCTCAGTTGGATTCCCGACATACTTTGTGCGCAGACCATGGTCCCCTGTCTTGTGGAGTCCTCCAAATACTACCATCAAGTGTCCTTGGATAGTGGCCGAGTGACCTGCCATGGCCGGGGGCTCTGTACTGTGTACCATACTGGACCATCGCTTGGACTCAATGTTGTAAACATGAAGCTCGTTGAACAACTTCCATGCCTGCCAATAGCAAAATATTAACTTCCAACTTGTTCAGTCACTAACACAGTAAAATCTATACATAAAGGCATAAACCTCTGATTTCTTGGTATGATAGACCATACACACACATAATTTCTTGATTTTTCCTAATTTAAAAAAAAATTAAATTCACTGACATTTCTGTTTTCCTCGACATCCCCAGACTATTAATTCATCATTGTGAAAGAGGAAACCCCAATTTCTTAAACAATAAACTCTTAGGCCATGCCGGGAATCAAACATGGGACCCTTAGCTCGGTAAGCGCACACACACACACACTATCGTCTGATATAAAATATAATTAAAAGAGTTACATATAACAAATATGAGCCGAGTTAAAAATGATTAAGTCTAAAATAAAAAGTGTGTTGTTACCTGAAAGATAGGATATGGAGAGGGGTGGGACCAACCCCCGAACAAAAATAGCTTGTCTTGGTAGCTGACCAGCGTGGCACAAGCCTTGGGGGTTGGGTAGTTACCCATGGTGAGAGGACGCAACCAGCAACGCTCATTCAGATTTAGAGACCACAAATCATTGAACGTGGTGGAGGTTGATGTACAGCCACCAAAAATATACATGCAGTTTTCTGGAACAACATCAACAAATGTTCATGCCCATGACCTGTCATTGCATTGGCACCATGTGTTTGTTTTTGGGAGTTTTTTTTACGGTGCTGCCAAATACATCATCATTCCGACGCTTCATTTATTTCCTATTTGATTTTTTTGACCCATGATGTCTAGTATTTAACCCATTTGATTTTTTTGGCTCGAATCCCAAAGAGGACATTGGTGTCCCCGGGAATAGCGTCCCTCTCGAAGTAACGACCCTTTTTTTGGGGAACCGTGAAAAATGTTGGAAAAAAGGTTGAAAAGTTTAAAGAAATCGGCTGTAAAATGTGTTTGTTGCATTTATTTAGGTCGCTGCGTTGCAATTATCTTTGTGAGTGCTGTATTACTAGTAACTGGGGTGGGTCAGGTATAAAAATAGACACCACCTCATCAAGGCCAGCCAATAGCACTTGACTCTGTCCACCCGCTCTCACAAGCAAGACAATGTTTCCCCGCGCGCGACTGCCGCTACATCACGCGCCAGGCTTGCTTTTGCCAATGTTATTTTGATCCTTGAATTGGTTACTATGTTGGTTTGATTTTGTGAACAATTTTTGACAACCCATGCTATTGTTTAACATTGTTATTTTGATTTGGTTACGTTTTTGATTGTATTTTGTGAACGATTTTTGATGACCCACACTATTTTTTTTATTTGATACAAACTTATAATTTTGACGAAATGAGTGAAAGGAGGTCCTTCTTGACAACCATGAAGAAGTACGAGATCATCCAGGAAGTGGATGAGAAGAAGGTTACAAAGACGGAGATTGCGCGGCGGCATGGCATCCCGAAGTCTGACACTTTTCACTATTCTCAAAATGAGAGAATAAATTGTGAATGCAGTGCAGAAGGAAGGCCACAATATAAAGGCCAAAAATTTGAAGGGTGTGACGCACGCGAATCTGGAGCAGGCTATGGTGGAGTAGTTCAGCCAGCATAGTGCGCAAAACGTGTCTATAAACGGACCGATGATGCAGAGGAAGGCTGATGAATTTGCCCTGAGGTTGGATATAAAAAACTTTAAGTATTCAAGTGGGTGGGTAGCGCGTTTCAAAGTGCGTCACAGAATAGCCAGCCGCAAGGTCGTCGGTGAAAGCACATCGGTGGACCCAACACCAGTGAGGGATTGGATGCCCCTTCTCCGAAACATCCTTAGGCGCTATCAGCCTCGAGATGTATACAACGCTGACGAGCTGGGGATGTTCTACAACCTCATGCCAGATCGCAATCTTGCTGTGAAAGGGGATAAGTGCAAAGGTGTGAAGAGGAGCAAGGAGCGCCTCACCGTCCTTCTGTGCTGCAACATGTACGGCAGCGATAAGATGAAGCCCCTCGTGATCGGGGAGTTCAAGAAACCCCGCGGTTTCAAGGGCAACATCCTGCCTTGTGACTATGATTCTAATACGAAGGCATGGATGATGTCTGGGGTGTTCACGAGGTGGCTTCAAGGCTTTGATTTGAAGATGGACGCCACAAATAGAAAAGTCATGCTCTTTGTCGACAATTGCCCCGCACATCCTGCTCTCGACAAACTCAGGAACATCCAGCTGGTGTTTCTGCCAAAGAACACCACCAGCATGCTTCAGCCCCTGGACCAGGGAATAATCCAGAAAGTGAAGGTTAAGTTCCGCGAGATGTTTGTGCGGAGTATGGTGTGGAATCTTGACATGGGCAAGGAGGTCAAAAAGTGGGATGTGTTCAGGGCCATGGAAGGAATCGTCGTCAGTTGGAGGGGCGTGAGACCAGCGGTGATCACCAACTGCTTCCGACATGCCCACTTTGTTTTACCAGTTGACGAAGAGGCTGCCGTCCATGTGCTTCCCACCGCTGCCAGCGCCGAGGACCCAAACAACCCACCACCAGTGGACGCCAATTCCCAGCCAGGCCCCTCCACAGAACCGCAGGTAGACCCCTGCATGAAACTGCCGCCTGGCCCATCAACAGCACCTTCGTTTGCCCCCCTGACTTTCACTCGGCCGTGCGATGAAGAAACGTGGCAGAGATTAGCCCCAGAATGCACGTATGAGGAGTACATAGCAGCAGACGATGACATCACAGTTTGGGGCACCCTCGATGACGCCGATATAATCAGGGATCAGCAGGAGTCCAGCGATGAAAAGGGGGAGGAAGAAATGGAAGAAGAGCCTGAAGACATCCCCACGATGAAATATGTTCTGAAAACTGGGGACGTCTACCCAAGAGCACTTAAGCGCCAGGGAGCTAGTGAAGATTTGTGGTCCCAGTTCTATAATTTGAAAGACTTTGTCGAGAAAACAGGTGCTAAGAAGAAGCAGGCCTCCATAATGGACTTCAAGAAATAGGTAGGTTTTATTTTATTTACTTTTTCATGTGTTGTCTTAAAAATGCAATTTTTTCATATGAAGGTCAGGGGTGGAACAAAATCTGTTAAAATTCCAATAACGACCCTTTTTCAAGGGAACCGTGAAAGGTCGTAGAATCGAGAGTTGACTGTACTATGTTATGTACTAATTACATTAATAATTTTAGGGATTAAGGTTGTATTTAAAGTAAGTGTACACATATTTGCATGGAGAGAGAGAGAGAGTCCAGTCTACTACGAGAGTAGTGCGTTAGATCACGTGGCCACTGAAGCAGGTTAAATTTATATTAACTTGTAACAACAAATTGACTGTAGTAAAATAGTAGCACAAGCTATTTCATCGCTACTTAGATCCATTAACATAAAATATACTTATTTGATCACAATTTATGAACATGAAAACTTTCCCATATTCCTATAAAAGTAAATATTATTTTGAAGCCATAGTCGGAGTCTGTACATTTTACCAACTCGAACTCCACAGCCCTGATTCCAATCCCCTGGTGTAGCTCGTCACTCCAGACTAGGTTGTACGCACCATGCACGCAAGCAGAGTGAGAATATCTCTTGGCAATGGGGAACGTCAAATCGGGAGGAGGCAGCCGAGTGCAGATCACGCGGAAATCTGACAACGATCTGTGAAAGATCTTCTTGGTGTGGACTATCACATCTATACAAAAGAAAACACAAGATGTAACACATTCTCTACCTCTCTTTTCTTATGAGAGACATAATAAACGATGGCCTATTAACTCACCGAGCAAAGCGGAGTTCTGTTTTAACTTGATCATTTTGTCTATTTGTCTGTCCGGATCTTTGCTGCACAGTAAATGTTAAATGCAAGAACCAATTTAAACTAGATTTAGAAGGGATATTAATTGAACCTAGCTCAAACAATGTATGTAATACATAGTTTTTCGTTCAGTTGCCCATCTCAAGTGATTTTAATTTATAATTCTAAGGAATTGATCTAATAGTATTTAGGATATTTTATTTTTATTTTAACATAAGACACCATATTGTAATATTGACGTCTTAAGCCACGTGAACACTGGTTATTCTCTATGAACATAATGTACTAGTGACTATAGTATTAATTTATTTTCTATCTAAATTGAGCTACCAAGGGAAAATATAATCTTCAAATCCAAGGAGAAATTATGGGAGATATTTCATCTTTAAATCCAAAGAGAAATCTTTAGACTGTAGTAACGATAATAACATGACAACATTCTTAACATGATGTACTTAAGAAAAATTAATGGAGGGAGCGAGGTCTATTTTTCACAGAAATAGGCCTTCTAGAATATAAAAATGACTATATAAGATTTCAGAGAAACATGTGTTTTTAAAGGAGAAAGAATAGTGGAAGGAAAAGGTGAGATTCCCGAGTCATTTTACTAAACTTACATGACCACAGGCTGGAAACAGTTGATAATGAAGATTATAATGATGAGGATTACAGTAGGGGCCCCATATCCGCTGATTCAGTTTCTGCAGCTTATCGCTCGCCAATTTTATTTATTTTTAACTAAAGTAAAGTTTATTTATAGTCACAATGCCTACACCATCACCCCACTTCATCTCTTCATTGTGGGCATTGTGCTATCATAACATCATCATCAGTGATAGTTTCAATTAGAATGGAGAATAGTAAGTACACTGTAGTGTACAGCACACATTATTATGTACTTTATTTAATGTTGGTAATGTCTTATTGTGAATAATTTATCAATTAAACTTTAACATATTTATGTATGTCCCATGAATATCACGTTATCTAATAGTTCGGTATTATCCGTGGCTTCACGTAACCGCAGTATATCTAGGAACGTATCACCCGTGGATATGGGGAGGGGGGTCCTACTGTACTCAAATAAAACAATTGTCTGTTTATCTTGGAATACTTGACCATTTAAAGCCCTTGGTAGCCTGCTGGCATTACTTGGCCTGTATCCAAATACTCTTAAAGATCCTCTAGTTATAGACTGATGAATTTACACTCCACACCCACTTCCTATGCCTGAGAGTGCATCAGACAAATCTAACAGCAACAAGATTTGCTACATCCTTACAGCCACAGTGCTACTACCTATCGATAATGTTAGAAACTATTTTAAATGCCTATCAAACTTAATGAAAATAAATAGACTATGACTTTAATTCCAGCATTATTGTATTGTTTTATTAAGATTAAAGAATGCCAATAAGCAATTTGATATTTTCAGTGATAATAAATGTTAGGCATAGAGTTATTATAATAATCAACTTTTTTGAAACAAGCCATTTCTTAATATTTTAAAACTCGTCTGCTATGCAACCAGAATAATTTAAAATAGCAGACAAAAAGAGAACTATAAAACAATTGCTAGCCAAGGACGTTTCAACGACGTATTGATTTTGTCCTTGGGCTTAAGGGCGTGTGAAGGGTGGATCAACATATTTGGTGACAATTCGGATTGATTTACACTTGGTCATGATTAGAGATGTTACAGGTAAGGGTAACAAGGAGAGAGAATTCAGACAGAGCCAGACCCATGAGTAAATTATAAATGTATGTGAAACAAAATAATAAAGAGTATGTCATGTTGGTTAGATACAATATGAAACCCTCTCCTGGTTTGTAACATAAATTGGTCTTTATTTTATTTTTTCGAACTTACTTTGAACACTGAGGTACCATTTTTTACAAACCAATGAGCAATTCTTGAGGTCTTCATATGGAGATACCAAGTTAAACACGT
Source organism: Timema californicum (assembly GCA_902141385.1). Taxonomy (NCBI): domain Eukaryota; kingdom Metazoa; phylum Arthropoda; class Insecta; order Phasmatodea; family Timematidae; genus Timema; species Timema californicum. Next base: position 7,042 of record CABFOW010005407.1, on the reverse strand, counting down.
ATTCCAAAACCTCGTTTGGAAGATCATTTATACAATGTTGAGGTTCATTTATGTGTAGATCTGGTTTACCAGAAGAAGACATCGCGAACATTTAAATTAGTTTCAATACATAATAAAGAGGATTTGCATCATACATAAGGGAGTAATATAGAGACGCCACTCCAATGTTGGCAAGTAGAACTACGAAACTAGCGCTCGTAGCGTTAGCGCTTGAAACTAAGCCTAAATTAGGAAGGTATATACGATGTTTATTTTAAAGCCCCCATTAAAGAAAAATAGGTATTGTAACATCAGATAGTTTTTATTAAATTGGTGAGTGAGATATTACACTTATCACTGAAGAAGGTTTCAGGATTTGTTATATTTTTTTAACTTTCATTGTAAGGGATTTTAAATATTTATTTTTTGCTTGCCATATTACTACCTATTTGTGTGAAGATATACGTTTTAACTGCACTAATAGGATGGTCAAATTTAGAGAAAAGGTACCCTCATTTGCAAGGAAGCAGTGGGAAACAATTGGTGGGGGGGGATGTCATATTCAAACCCTGATCATCTCACAAGTAAACCAGACTAGTTGGTCAGATATAGTATATTATAAATAGGATTAATAAAATGCTTTTAATTAAAACTTAACTTTGTAATTAGGCTTAGTCATGTTTTATTTGACACATCATTTATATTCAATTATTTCAAATCAAAATAGCGCTTGTGCCCATGTTTTAACATTTTGAAAAAAATTACATTTGAAATTATTTGAAAAAACACAGTATTAAAAGCGAGGTCTTTTAGCTTTAAGTGCCTTTCTACCACTGAGTATTACAAGAATTAATTAATTAGTTAATTTTTCAATGAATATTGAGCATAGTTTGTGCAAAGGCTCAAAACAAAACTATAAGATTATTTTAATTGTAAAATACATCCATAACTATACAAAATTACCTTGTATAATGGCAGTGAAAACCATGATTCTTCATAGTCATTAGCAACGTGTGGTTAAGACTTCAATATTCACGTGGTGTCTTAAAATGACGTGAAAAAAGAATCCGAGCATGTGACTATTCATCGGTAGCTCACTAGTTGAGCATTGACACTGTCAAAATAAAAGTTCATGTTTATTTACCGATCAAGCAGTTAAAAATCGCTCCCCGGGTAGAACTGAACCGTTGGGCATTTTAAAGAAGAAATATCTGGAGTTTTATTGTAATTAATCACAAAGTCTTTGTGTCATATTGTTTCAAAATATGGCTTCATATATGTCTATGCCTCTAATAATGTTTGTCTATGTTTTTTTAAATTGTATGTTCTTTGTCTTCTTTGTTTTGTTAAGTTTTTGTGGCTCTACTAAAAATGACAAATTAAATAGTTTCCATGCACAACGCTTATTTATATTTACTTAAATATTACGTTGAATTTATTTACGTCGGTTAGACTATAAGTGACATTATGGCAACCGTTACAGGACGTATGGATGGAGATAAAGAGTTGCTGTTGTTTAAAAGGAAAAGGACCACCATTATAGCTTCTTTCATGAAGATTGTGAAGACTACAACATATCTGTTTTCAGTTGATGGTGAGAAGGACTTACAGTGGCCAGTGAAACAAATCACCAGCTGTTGCAAAGAAAATCAACTGAGCTTGCAAACCTATATGAGCAAATATTGAATAGCCTGCTTGAAAGTGATGCATCGGAAAATGAATGAATTGAGTGCCGAAATAGCTAGTGCGGATGAATACAAAGCTAATTGGGCAACTAAGTGTATTCATTTTGGCAGATTTAAGGTTGTACATGATTCCGAGGCAGAGTCCGCAGCCAGTATTCAAACCGATTATAGAGGTAGACATTGTTCAAAAAGTAAGCGCATACTCCCCAAGATCGAATTTAAGAAATATGAGGGTGAAACAACAGATTGGTTGAGTTTTTGGAGCCAATTCGCTAAAATTGATGAAGATGAGGATTTAGATGCAGCCATCAAATGTCAGTATTTGATTCAGGCCACTTTAACTGGTTCAAGGGCTCGAGAAGTGGTCGAAAATTTTCCTCAGACTCAAGAAAATTTTCCTAAGGCTATACAAAGTTTGAGATCTCGTTTCGGACGCGATGATTTATTGGTTGAAGTTTATGTGCGGGAACTATTGACGCTGACTCTTCAGAGTTTGTCGGATGGGATGCTGTTATCGACTATGTATGACAGTTTGGAAACTCAGCTGAGAGCACTCGAGAGTTTGGGAGTTACCTCTGATAAGTATGCGGCAATGTTATAACCGATGGTTGAATCATGTTTGACGCAAGATTTACTCAGTGCTTGGAAACTTAGTGGTTCTTCAGGTCAAGGTAAGGGGCGGTTGCAGAGCCTAATGGACTTTCTCTGGGGGGAAGTCGAGCAAGAAGAGTGCATCTGTCTTGCGGTAAAAGGTTTTAATATCAGTGGTGGAGCCATAGCCAGCAGCCGTATTAGTAGATATAAGAAATAGGCCTATTTCAAACACTTCAATGTGTTTATTTTATAATGCATCACATTTTTCTGTGAATTGTTTTAATGCCATAAAATTTACCAAAGATGAGAAACTTAAAATTATTGGACAGAGTCGCTGTTGTTTTGATTGTCTGAAAGGTGGACATATTGCAAAGAATTGTAAACTAAAGTGTTTGATCGGTGATGGTTAACACAGTATTCTAATTTGTCCCAAACTAGAAACTAGTGTTCATAAGTCTGGGGATAGAGACAATCTGAAGAAAGATTTACCTGAAAGTACAAGGGTTCCTGTGGAGAATATATTGGCAAATAATTCTTGCTCTGAAGTACTTATTCAAACTCTTACTGTACAGTTAAAGGGGAAAAGGGGTAATCGAACTTTTCGAACTCTGATAGACACGGACTCCCAGATATCATACATTATGAAGGTAGTGGTAGGACAAATGGGATACATATCAATAGGGGAAGAACGTATTCAGCATGCTTTGTTTGGAGGAAGCCAGTCAGGTGAAGTTTCACCCAATCGTTTACAAATCCAGTTGTAAACATCAAAAACCGTTATGTATGCGTACTTTTAAGTTCTTGATTATAACAAAATATGTTGTTTTGTGCCTTCCGCAAGAAAAGATTTGTGTCAGAGAGAACTACAACTGTTGGATATAGAAATAAATGATGAGGTTGTACCAGTAGAAGTTTTTATAGTGGCCGATTTCGCGGGGAAAATACTCACAGGTGAAAGAATCGTTCTTAAATGTGGTTTGGTAGCTATACACACCTATTTAGGATGGACGCTACTGGAGAGGGTTCCATGTAAGAAGTCACTTTCTCATATCATGACCATAACTTCTTTGTTTGCTAAAGATATGCCCATTTCCACAATCTGGGATCTTGATGTTCTGGGAATCGAAGCTTCTTATATGTTATTATCAGTCAGACAACTGGATTCCAATAAATGCAAGGTAATTTTTGAAGAAGGTGTAGCAAAAATTTTCAAGCATGATAAACTTGTAGCAGTTGCATCCGAGTCTGCCAAAATGTATTTAGTGACATTTTCTGTTCAAAATACCTGTGCCAAAGTTGCTGAGGTAGATTGTACAAATCTATTGCATAAACGCCTGGCGCATATTGGCAATACCAGTTTGAAGGCTCTTAGTGAAATGGTTAATGGCATGAACGGTGTGTGTAAACAAAAACTTATAACCCCGAAATCTCCATGTGAGCACTGTATCCAAGGTAAGATGACTAAATTGCCTCATGGAAAAACTCGCTCAAGGGTTAAGCGCCCCTTGCAGTTTATTCACAGTGATGGCATGGGTCCGATCAGTCCTACATCATATGATGGTAAGACATATATACTTACACTAATTGACGATTACAGTCACTTTAACTATGTGTACACGATCAAAGAAAAGTCAGAGGTATTCGAGTCTAGCAGTCTAGCAACTGTTCACTTTAACGAAAGAATAAGCCGCTTCAGTTGTGACAAGGGTATACAGTTTGAATATGCCACCAGATATACAACCTCTCAAAACGGAGTAAGTGAACGCATGAATAGAACACTAATGGAGCGTGTGCGGTGTATGTTATTAAGCGCAAATATTTTGAAAGATCTCTGGTCAGAAGCTGTGATGACAGCAGTATATATTGTTAATATAAGCCCAACAGTGGCCTTGGATTGTAAAATTCCTGCTGAGGTCTGATATAGTCAACGTCCAAACTTGTCAAAATTGTGTGTTTTTGGCTGTATTGGCTATGTACGCATTCCTAATGAGATACTTAAAGGGAAACTGAACAATCGTACTCAAAAGTGCATCATGGTCTGCTATTGCCCCAATGACTATAGGATGTGGAACCCTATGACGAGAAAGATTGTTTTAACATATGATGTGTTTTTTGATGAAAATACCACTTGGAGTGGAGAAATCATGACCACATACCCAGTAGTGAGAGCACCACTACTTTGTGAAACAGTTACCTTTCCATCAGAAGGAACCCTACATTCAGGTGAAGCCAGTCATGAAGAGTTGGACAAAGAAACGCCTCCACTATCAGATAAATGTGAACTTCGTCGTAGCTCACTCCCACGCATGAAACCAAGCTATTTGCAAGATTATGTTGCATTTTCTATGAATGCAGAAAGATTTCGTGACAATTTGCCTCAAGATTTGGATGATGTCAAAGGTAGACCTGATGAGAGGAACTGGAGGCTAGATATGGAAGAGGAAATGAATTCCCTCAAGAAAAATGTCACCTGGGAACTGAGTTCCCTACCCCCTGGTAGGAAAGCTATCTCCTGACGCTGGGTCTTCAGCATCAAGAGATATCAAGATGGTAATAAGGTTTGCTATACGGCAAGGTTGGTGGTTAAAGGTTGTCAACAGAAGAAAGGTTTCGATTTTAATGATACTTATGACCCAGTAGCACGTATGACTACTGTGAAAACAATGATAGCCATCATTAATCAAGAAGATTTACATGCATGTCAGATGGATGTGAAGAATGCATTTTTGCATGGAACCCTGTCCGAAGAAGTCTACATGCAACAACCCCCTGGTTTTTCAAATAATTTAGAACTTGTTTGCAAGTTCAAGAAATCATTATATGGCCTCAAGCAGGCACCCAGAGAATGGAACAAGTGCCTTGATACTTTTCTTAGATCACTTGGTTTTCAACCAGTGCAGAATGACCCATGTTTGTACCTACATGTTGTCGGTGATACCAAGGTCTAAATACTGATTTTTGTTGACGATTTGATCATCAGCAGTACTCATATACAACCTCTTGAGAAGATCAAAGCTCCACTTCAAGCTAAATTTGACATGAAAGCTCTGGGTAACTTAAACTTTTTCCTTGGAATAAAAATTAAAAAAAGAATCGATGGTATTTATATCTTAGTCAACCATCTTATATCAAAATACTTTTATTCAAATTTAACATGGAAAACTGAAAAATAGCTAAAACACCAATGGAGACAAAACCTTTATAATTGGCATCAAGCTATACAGAGAGCTAATAGGCAGTTTGATGCACTTAATGTTATGCATCAGACCTGACCCGAGTTTTTCTGTCAATTATTTCAGCAGGTTTCAAAGCTGTGCAACTAATACTCATTGGGAGTCACTGAAGCGCATTCTTCGCTATTTACAAGGAACTTCACACCTAGCTCTGCGCTTTCCTAAAGAAGAAGGGACACCCCTAATCGCATATGCTAATGCAGATTGGGCCAACGATTCCAGTTGTAAGTCAACATCGGGATTTCTTCTGCAAGTTTTTGGTTCAACTGTATCTTGGACAACTAGAAAGCAGTCTACTATTGCCTTGAGTACCTGTGAGGCAGAATTCATTTAACTTGTCAATGCCTGTACTGATGTCCTGGGGCTACGCAATTTACTACTGGAGCTGGGAATCAACCCCAAAGTGCCCACCATATAAGAGGACAACCAGTCTGCAATCAAGTGTCTTGAGAAGTGGGAACACAAATGATTGAAACATATGGATGTGAAATATAATTTTGTAAGGGGGTTAGTGTGTGATAAAGTTCTAAAGATTGAATATGTTCAAAGTGAATTTCAAATTGCTGACATTTTAACCAACAGCTTAAATGTTACTAAGTTTAAACAACTATGTAAGTGGCTGGGATTGAATGCATCATAGATTATGTGATCCTCCATGTTCCCAACAATTACCTCCTTTCACACCCTTGTTTCTTGCACCCACTATTAAGATTCATCCTTGTTTAACACAATTGCCTCCTCTCAGTGCACATTTAAAGCATGTTAAATTGAGGCGAAGTGTTGGTATAGCAATTTAACATTTATTCATTATTTATTTATATGTTGGTAGTTCTGTTTATAGTATGTTCTTGCCTGGTATGTATTTAGTTTTTTTTAGTTCATATTAATATTTCTGTTAGTAAACTACTTTTCAATCTGGTAATGTTTGATAATCATATAGTAAATGTTATAAAAACCTGTGGTTGCACGTTTTCAAAAACTACAAGTGAAATAAGAGTCATTATAGTTGCAAAGGGAATACCAGAAGCTACAATAATGTAAGAAAGGAAACATAAAATATAAGATAAACTCAACTGTGTTACAAGTAGCCTATGTACGGTCTACTTAACTTAATAAAAATAAAAATGCATTGTGTATAAACATTTTAAACATTAATTTTACTTACTTAGATGTTTTTAAACACATAGGCCCTAAACTAAGTAAACTAAGTATTTAAACCCAGACTTGCATTGAGTTAAGTCATTTCTCTATGTTACGCCACATGAGCGGGTGCTGTCTTGGATTTGACTTGGTTCAAATTTGACCGTGAGGACTGTTTTTTACATTGTGATTTCTTAATGTAGTTTTCCCTCCTCTATCTATGCAAACTTGACTACTTTTGACTGAATTTGTTGGATATAAGTCTCATTGTAGCTTAATTTTTTTAAAAAAGTGAGTCAAATGATGTGTAAGGGCCTGAGTCGAATAACATAGTGTGACGCTCACACAGAGGTCAGGAAGCGGGCCCCAAAAATAATAACCATGAGGTCACAAGAGGAACATATTTTATTT
>CABFOW010005406.1:16146-43002 GCA_902141385.1 Timema californicum | reverse complement strand
GCGCCCAACAAAAACACAAATCATATAGATAAAGAAAATATATTTTTTCTTTTAAAACTTTTATTATTTTATTATTATATATGTAATTTTTTTATTACAATATGTACAGTATATATATACTGTTTTTTTTTTCAGATCTTATTTTGGTACTGACGGAATCGGATACACTTTTATTAGAGTTCCTTTGGGAGGATGTGATTTCTCAACCCATTATTATGCCTATGATGATGACCACCCTGGTGACAGCACGCTCCAATATTTCAACCTTACAGAAGAAGATTATGTATATAAGGTGAAATCAACACTAAAATATACATTTGACACATTTCTTATATTGAAAAATAGGTTGTGATATGTTTTAGTTAAAATCATGCATATATCTGTAAATTAATATAATGCAATTAAATAAATGATCGTTTTACATTCCATGATAGTTATGTAAGTTAAGAAAGTTTTGCTTCTTATGGCTTATTTTTATTAATTGTTTATATATTTATATTAATAATATAATAGTAGGCTATTAATACAAAATGTAAAGTTAGAGAACTTTTCTTTAAAAATCAATCAGATTTGACCAGGGAACATCTACTTTATATAGCTGATCTAACGACTTTTCAAATTCTCGCGCTTATAGGAGATTGTTTCTCATGTTTATTGTAAAGTTCACCCAAAATATAAGTCCTGATTCAGTCTAATATTTAAAGTTAAATAGCTTTCCTTGGATTGTTTGCAGATACCAAATATTAAACGCGCTCAGCAGCTTAGTCCCAACCCCATTCGAGTGTTCACCGCCCCGTGGTCAGCTCCTGATTGGATGAAGGAAATCGAATCTAGTGGAGCTAGCCACTTGCTGCCAGAATACTACGAGACGTATGCGAACTACTATGTAAAGTGAGTTCTTCTAAATAATATACTGTCGAAACACTCGTGATGTAACCTGCCAATAAAGTTTGGATACGTTCACATTCAAACTGTTTGTAAATAATTTAAGTGGACTGGAGATAATATTCTTATTTACATTTCATTCGTGTATATTTTGTAAACGATTCAAATAGCTAGCAAATATTACAATGGGGGTTTTTAAGAAATACAATAAACGATTAAACTTTATGCTTAATGAAGAATAAGAATGACCACTAATCTTAAATAATGGCATTGTTTGAATAACTCGCAGGTTTCTGCAGCTTTACGCGGAACAAGGTGTAGATTTCTGGGGTTTGACCCCTCAGAACGAGCCCAGTCACGGGACTACAAATGGAGGGTTTAACAGCATGGGGTGGACCTCAGAGCAACTCCGAGATTGGACAGCTGGGTACTTTGTCCCCGCACTAAAGGCCGCTGGACTGGATGACATAGTGTTGATGATCTTAGATGACCAAAGAACTCAAGTGGAAGAATGGGCTGAAGACGTAAGTCCAGTTATCTGTCTATGTTAGCTAAATTATTATACACACTACTAAGAGATAATTACTGTAATACAGGAAAAAAATATTTAACGTGGATATTAATATTGTTAGATTGAGGAGTGTGAGATGTAATCACACCTTTTTTGTGTGTGTGCGTGGGTGTGGGTGCATTCTCATATTAAGTAATCCTTGTGTATTTTAGCACTAGTTTTTATACCTTTTGTGTGTTTTTATATATATTGTTTTAATAAACTTCATTTTAATTGTATTGGTTAAGTGTAAGAAAAGATGATAGCCTTAACTTCGCCATTAAAATCGATTATTATTATTAATTGTCTTTTATTATTATTAATAATAATAATAATAATAATATTTAAAAAACTTCAACCAAGTTGTCAACTTGTTCAAAATAATTATATGTTATGTAATGTAATTATATCTTAAAAAATAAAAATTTCAAATTCTTTTAAATAAATTAAATATGCTTATATATTTTTACTAGTTACAATTTTATCATTTGTAATTTATTTAACTATATTACAATATCAATAATTTTAATTGATTTTAATACCTATTTGTTTCAGTGGTATGGTAACGAAAGTGTAAACAGCTTTTCTGATGGAATGGCTGTGCATTGGTATCAAGATTCCAATTCTGATGCAAGTGTCTTGACGCAAGCTCACGAACAATATCCAGATAAATTCCTTCTCTACACAGAAGCATGCATTTTTAGTAAGTAGAAGGCGACAGCCAAATATTTATAGCCCTTTTAATAAAGGAACATAGACGATTAAAATTTAACTATTTAAGATAGGAATGTTGGGAATGAGACTTAAGGGCAATGTTTTGGCAGTTTTTAAAGAAAAACCTTTTTGCCAGAACAAATAAAATATTGATCCAGTACAAACATACTGGGAGAGTTTAGCTTTCTTCGTGGGGTGACCTCAATAGTTCTTGAACATCTGCCATTAGCATAATAGCATTAGAGGATAAAATTTTCAAGTTAAGAGAAGTGTTTTCATTAAATTCTAGGACACCCTTGACAGATATACAAAAACTGTTGAGGTCACCATGTTTAAAAATAAACTCTATTTCTACTGTGGTCTTCGGGTGAGGTGTTCACCTAAGAACCCAATGTTTAGGAGATCAAACCCAGTCGAGGTCGACGGATTTTTCTAGAGCTGTTAGCATCCGTAGCACAGAATCTTTTGGAGAGGAAGTAAAGCCGTTGGTCCCATGTCAATTGTGGTATGTAAAAGAATCTTGGAAGATATGTAAAAATACCTTTCCCGTTAAAATTGGTAGACACTTTCACTCTCGCTCTTAGAAATGCTTGTGTGCTGATATTATCAATTGGCTCAAAAAGTGCACGTTAAATACCTCAGATAAATAAATATGTTTCTACTGGAGAAATATTGATTTATTTTGACAAAAATTGTTTTGATTTAAAAACGCCAAAATGAACGCCCTCAATTCGTGTTACCTACACTACCGCTTTAAGAAGGACTGAATTTGTTATATGTGAGTAAATTACTTTTTTTTTTGCTCAGAGTAATCATATTGTGGACAAGACAATAATTAAATACTCCTTTTTTCAGCTAATGGAGTCATTGAGCCCATACTTGGAGATTGGAGCAGAGCTGAGCGTTACGCATCAAGTATCTTGGAAGTGAGCTAATCATGTGTGCTTAAATAGCTAAGGCTTGGTTAATAGAATGAAAATCAGATAACATTATGAAAACAAATATAAACAATTTTAATCAATAATGCAAAAAAGATATGACTATAACACTTTATTAAGATTAAAGAATTGTTGATCTTATACAAATTATATATAATAAAACAATGTTATTTATAGTGGTAAAATGTTAATATACTAGGAAGTTATATACTCGCGTAGGTGAGTATGTTAATATAAATTTAAAGCGCGTTTAGTCTGGAAAACTGATGATGGATAAATTGAAGCTCTAGAAATAGGTCGGTCATTGTGGGGTTATTTCTAAATGGGTTTCCTTTCTCTTTCCAATCAAATGTGGCCGTGATTTTTTTATGTATTTATTTGAGGTATTTAACCTGCAATTTCTAAGCCGATTGACTACATTAGTACACGACTTAGAGCCCAACTTAAATCTAGAGCGACACAACACTCGGCCCCTCTCCGCCCCTCTCTCCACCCCCGGTAGTCAATTCATCCCTGTGAAAAGGCAAACCCACGTTTCATCAACGATGATAAATGTTTTGGCCTTTCTGATAGTCTAACATGAGGCCCTTAGATCAGTTTACAGACGGACTACTGATAGCTAAGGTTTCTGACCACTTTTTGTAGATTCTACCTTCTTCATATTAGCGTATTTAAAAATTCGTATAGCCCAAATTGGTGGTAAAATGCATGGGGGTAGGTAATGTTCTATCAAGTTTGATATTATCAATTGTTAAAAAAAAAGTTTAAGCTTATTGAATGAACTTTGTGTTTAATAAAGACGACCAACAACTGGGTGGCTGGATGGATCGAATGGAACCTAGCTCTAAGCGTGGAAGGAGGTCCCAGTTGGATGGGCAACTCCGCTGACTCACCAGTGATCGTGAACGCCACAGCGGATGAGTTCTACAAACAACCTCTGTTCTACGCTCTAGCCCATTTCTCTAAGTTCGTACCTCCCGGCTCTGTTCACATCGGATTGGAAACCGAGGACGATGGTGGAATTGGCAATATCGCCTTCCTTACCCCTGAAGGAAACACGGTTGTGATATTGATGAGCACGTAAGCATCAGATTTAGCCTAATTTTATTTATATATTAAAATAAATGTTTAAGTTAACCAATTATTAGAACTGTGAGACGTGTTGCAGGCGTCCAGAAATCCCGAGATATTTATGAAGTTGTTTGTTATTTAAAATATTGTGTATGCCCAAATAGAGGTAAAATATATTAATAAGCTTATCTAGAGTTAAAAACCATACATTTTAATTTTTATAGTTTTTATAAAATAGTCAAGATTTAAGTTACTTTTCAACTATGTTTCCTGCTGATGATGGGGAGATTGAGGTTTGAATTCTTGTCAGGTCCAATAACGGTGTATTTTTCCAAATGGTTAACCACTATATACTTCCATCAAACATGGGTAGATTACCTCTTATACCTTGGTGAGCAATGGTGTTCTTTTTTTAACTCAATATGCTTCTGTAAAAATTTGCATACATTATCTAATTATTTTCTTTTATGTAAAATGGTTCTTTTTCGTCAATGATATCCCCGCAACAATTAATATTATTTCGTTTCATTTAGAAAAATGAGCAAAAAATTATATGGAATGTAACGTACAGTTTATTTCATATTGGATTGATTTTTGGATTGGATATCGTCACGTAAGATGAGGTTTTTAAAAAGTTCGATTGCTTTTGTATACGATTTCAGAAATTGATATAACTATTATACAGCCCCAATTTTCTGTGTGGCTATTACCCCTTTTAACCTTCATACACCTTTTTATTTTTACTAGATTATTTTTTTTCCATTTTTAATATTTTTACCTTTCCCATTCCTACAATTTTAATCTTTTCTATTACTTACATTTTTTTTAATGTTGTGGGGTTTAAACTTTACCCTGTCTGATCTTTTTAACCATTTTACTCTAGAATATTTATTTTGGGCGGACTTAGTTACTTCATGTAAAACGGTGTAAAAAGTGCAAAAATGTTAAAAAGTCATTCTAATACTGTTTTAAGGATAAAACTGTAGTAAGTAAAAAAGTATAAAAGGATTAAAAGTGAAAGGGGAAAAAAGAAAGAATTTCCAAATGGATAAAAAGTGCAAACAGTGACAAAAAGGAAAAAAGGGGGAAAGGTAAAAGGTCAAATAGTGCAAAAAAGTGTGAAAGAGGTAGTTTAACGGAGTGAAAGGGGTGGCTTAAAAGTGATGAAAAATGTAAAGAAATGTGTGTATTTACTTGTTAGCCCTTTTTCTCCTTTATATTTTTTCACCATAATTTTTATTTTTATTTTTACACCCAAACAAAGTAAGGTACTTCAGGCTAATTATAATATATGCGTAAAACCTGAACAGGTAGTAAGACGTGTCTATAAAAAAAACTTTTCACGCTAAATGGTGCTCTTCTGAGATCAAAATAACAGTCTAGAAACATATATCTAGTCTAAATCAAATAAAGTCACTTTATGGTCACAATATAAAATGTTAAGATAATAGAGGAATTTTAAGTGGTCTTGAATTTTCCCAACTGCCGTCTTATTAAAAAAATACTGTAATGTGAGAATATTTCCCCCAAAAAAACTGGCGTCCTTAATTCACAGTACTCACCGCACAAGTGTTATTATTTTTTTTATAAAATGTTACTTCCGATTACTTATATAATATATTTGCATACAACTGATAGAGGTATTAAAATGGTTTTCCCTCTATATGTTATTCAACACATTTAAAACTTATTTCAGGAGCGATGAATCGACCTCAGCTATCATTAGACACTCAACAAGAGGAGACGTTGAAATTGACGTTGAAGCACACAGTTTGAACACCATAATTTTCAAATCTAGTTGAATGATTTTATTGTTATATTTATATATGTAGCATAATGTATATGAGATAATATAATAAAAAAATTCGTCTACCCATCGTATTTAATTTACTATTTTATAGTTTTATTAAAAATATACCTTTAGCCTAAAATAGATTAATCAAATAGCAAAAGCTATTATTTATGCTTTTTAGTGAATATTACTCCATATAGATATCATATTCTGAAAATTTAAAAATGACACTTGGTCAAGGGAATCGAACTTGAGATCCTTGACTTAGTACGTCAATGCTCTTACCACTGAGCTATCCAGGAACCGTCCCATACACACGGTCATTCTTCACTCATATTTCAAGGCAGAGTTTAGCTTATTGCTGCCATTTGTAAAAACAAATAAATAATAGCTTTGGATAAATAATAGTTTTGGCTATTTGATTCATTAATATGCAATCCCGTACAGTTATAATAATTGTACAAATGGCAGCAATAAGCCAACTACCGAGTCGAAGGTGGCTGCGTTGTCTTATAGCTCATGATCTTAATAAAATTTGCTTGCCCTGAAAGTGCTCAACCTTATTTACTTTAATCTAAATCTATAAGGGATATCATGTTTTTTCCCCGCCTTCCTAAATACGGATTGTACATGTTCATGATTGTTCATGATCATTACCGTTCACCTTACTGTGATGTTGTTTATTACCAAGGCAGTCAGGGCATTTGAGTTTCCCCTCTATTACTTGCCCCACCAGCCTTATTTGACCCCACACACCCCCAACCCGGTCCTCTTGAGGGAAATTCCCCAATTGGATGGAATCCCACCCCACTTACCCGATTCTTCCTTACTTGAGTGGTCCGAATCTACAGGTATTCGTGTCATTGTTCCTGTGTCCTGCCGCACAGAATTTGAATCTTGACAAAGGGATGATTGACAAATGATAAGGTGGGAGGTCTACTAAAGCCACATGTATACACGTCCGAGCCTAAGCTGAAAATTCTGTGGATTCATTTATTCTATAGCCCCCTGGGTGAAAGCGGGAGAAACATCAATTCAATGGGAGACCACAAGTTATAAGATAAGCTCAATATTTATAGATTCTGTATATTCCGTACTAACCAAAATAAAATACCAACTTTTTTTTTCCTATGGTAAAATGTAATTGTATACACCTACACACACAATTGTCAAACAAAATATGGGAGTATAAAAAGAAATTATCTTTATAAGAGTTCAAATTTTCACACATTTCATCATCATCTCTCGCAAGACTTCGTTTTACCAGAATACATGTTAGCGTACAAGGATTTAACGAGTTTCTGTAGGACAATCTGATCTAGATGATACCATACTCTAGATCAAATAGATTACAGAAGTACCTTCTCACCATTATTGACGTGTATTCCAAACAGGCTTGAGCTGAACCCGTAAAGTCTAAGATGGCTAAGAACTTCACTGTGGCTATGACGCATGTTCTTCAACAGATTACATCAAAGTCTACCTCCCGTACGACATATGTGGGCTGCTATTAGAACCGAATCTTATAACGCAGATATAAAAGATATTATGGCAAGAAAGATAATTAATATGAATCTCACACATAACAAAATTAAGGCGAGTGTCGTTGAATTATTCAATAAAAGACTTAAGAATATGATATTGACAAGATTCACATCTAGAGGATCGTGTCAATTTATCAAAATGATCGATTCTTTATAAATATACTATAACAGTACACTCCACTACATAAGCGTGTTCAGTGGGGGTTCCGGGCACCCCACTAGTAGTCAGTAGGTCCTTTAACGCTTCTTGTTATCACGACTTCAAACTTTTGGAATATAGTATTCCAAAATATGCGGCCTACTGTTTTCTTACAGGTGTTTTTCTATGAACAATAGTTCAACTTGTGGGCTCATAGATGAAGCCTTTATTTTAACAGGATTCTCTTCGTGGCGTAAGGCACCAGAAAGATTCTTGAAAAATGAGAAAACCAAGTGCCATAGATCAAGTTTGGTTGGGAAAGTTTCATGAAAAACCAAGCTGTTGATACTCAACTAGATCATGCAAAAGAAGTTGAACTAAAGTAAAGTAGAAACAATGTAAGAAAACCTTGAAATATGGAAATATGTAGTCTTTGTGTGCTTTGCTGGAGCATCAGCGATGTCCTGTCAGTTAACCGGTGTACAGAGTGTATGCAAATAAATTAATCCTTCCAGCCTGTACGTGCACTGCTATTCTTATTGCCTAAACCTAACACTAGTAAGTGCCTGCGCAAAACATAAGGAAATCAAATTTATATTCGATTTATTTGGAGTAATCTAATTGATAATAGAGTTATATTGAAGGCAGCCGTTGTCTATGAATACATCGTTAAGACTACACACTCTAAATTGAGAATAAAAAATTACAATCAGAAACACGTTGAGCTTGCCAATCGGAAGCCGTTTCTGTGGTTATATATTGGTTCAACTAAATTGTCAAGGCCATTGAGGAGACTACTGAAGACACTTCGAATTCCAAAGTAAGAACAAAAGGAAAAGGAATGTTGTTACAAATAAATTCATTTAAATCCATCGTTAGTTTGGAGATCATGCATCCAATTCTTCAACTGGTGGTTAAAATTAGCAAAACGCTGCAGTCACCTGACAATGACCCTTGCCAGGCAATTCAAAAAGTGCTAAGTTTGGCTATTTCTTTAGTAGAGCTGAGAAATGATGGGACCTAATTTTATATTATTTATTCAAGAGCCAAGGACACATGTGACCGGCTGGGAATCGAGGTACCTTTGCCAAAGAAGTGAAAGGTTTCGGTTCAACTGGCTACGTTCCAAAAACTGCATTTCCCATTGAAGATAAAAAAAAAAGGACACTATCAAGCTGTTTATATTTTACCCTATTTTGTACACCCTCATACAGGCTTTGAATGATAAATTTAGTCAATAAACAAAGCAGGTAAGTTATGCTACAGGCAATATTATGAGTCTGAACCTAGCTCATAACAAGTTGGAAGCCGGACCTTTTCAAACTCTTTCCACGGAGTTTGACGTAGACCTATCAGAACTGGAAGTAGAAATAAGGCTTGTAATCATGACAAAGTTTGCCACAATACCAGTAGCCTGCTGCACGTGTGAGAGGAGCTTCTCCAAGTTGACAATAGTGAAATCCTAACTTCACTCAACAATGTGATAGGACCGGCTACAAAACCTCCTTTTTCCATTCATCTAACAAAGGCTGGCTGTGGTCATGGACATAGAGTAAATTATTGAAGAGTTTAAAAAACGGTGCTTTTCAACAGGCGGATGGTATTGTAATGTGTGTTTTTTAATTTATAAAATAAAACATTGATTATTTCTTGTTTTTAGTTTATTTAAACTGTTAAAAATATATTTAAGGAGTGAGAGGGGGGTTGACCCTACCCCTTCATCTTCCGGGCTGGCACCCCCATTAGTCACACCCTGCGCACGCCTATGCTCCACTATAAAGATGAGATCGATAGATTTTAAAGATGATAGTATTTTACGTACCGTCCATCTGCATGCCAAAATGATCGCTCTTACATCAAACAAGTTTAAATTCAGTGATATCGTTCACATCTGTAAACATTTGGATGTTTTTGAAAAGCGTACACGACAAACTGGTCGGTAGAACTGTTCATGATACGTAAGGTCATCGAGATGAATCTTATTAATATGATCACGGACGATTGGTTTCATCACAATCGAAAATGTTTAGATACGTAACACATCGAGGAGGGCCAGAAAAGTTAGAGAAAGACGTGCGACGGATCGCTTCACTAGCCGAGAAGCCATAATCCATCTTTGTGGGATCCCAGCCACTCAATGGAGGCCTGATCCAAAACCTTCTCTATATATAAGCTGAATAGCGGTTATGGTACCAAGATCCTTCCCGTATAGCAAGTCGAAGAGCTGGAAGAACTACTGGATGAAGCTGCGTTGTGCTGAGCGCTATACCAAGTCGTTTGAAAATATTATCGGAACTCAAGAGCGGTCCGACATATGACATATGTCGTTTATAAGGGGAAGAAGATGAAAAAGAGTACGTGGCAGAAAAACCCAACATCATTGTGCTTGATAATGTAGGGAGACGCCGTCTTGTTTCTTAGTAACGGTTATGAAGGCAACCAAATAATTACTGCCTCAAAGATATAACAATATAGTACATGTCATATTTATGAACTTTCTCAATTATAAGATTTTAAAAATAGAGTACGTTGAACAAATATATAATTGGCTTAATTTCATAAAATTAATTTGTATCAATTCTTTTTTTACATCCATTAATGTTCCCAGCCTGTGGCCTGGGTAAGTTTTTATTCAATCCACATATTTTCCAGTAACGGCTTGCAAGGCCTGTCATAGCTTCAAATAGTTTATAATTTTACTTAAGATTAGGACAAGCACAGCATCCAGTCCCAGTCGTTAATTTATCGATGTGAAAGCGTAAACCCATATTTCACCAATAATCCATTTTTCGGCCATGCCGGTAATCAAACCCAAGACCCTTAATTCAGTATACATACACTCTACCAATTGAGCTACTGAGCTAAAGTGTCGGATTGTAACAATACTATATTTCAAAATATTCGAAACCATATTACCCATAAAAATGTTTATCATTTGCTAAAATACTTAAAACCCAAGCCCCCTCATCACCATCAAAACAGTCAAGATAAGACCGACCACTTAGTCAGTGTGCTCATTGCTTAGAGTAAAATAATCTAATATTATTTTACCTTTGTCTCAAAGTAGCACTTAAACACAATCGTAAATATTGAAGTAAAGTATTTTGATTAGTATTTCAGGTGACTATTATAATTAAAAGGTTTTCCCAGATAGATACAAACCTTATCTGCATTATAGAACATGTTTTAATTTTTTATATCATTCCTAGCTTGTACTACAATTTGTAAGTAATGTGGACTATTTTACGATTTTTAGCTTTGACTATGATATTGGGTAAGTTTTCTAGTCGTGTTTATAAATTATTCTTTAGTAATGCAGGTTAATTTATGGACAAGTACATCCAATACATTTTAATTTACGAACTATTTGACTCGATTTGTAGGATCAATAAAAACAAACCATTTTGTTTGGGTGTGTTAGTTGGATGTATTCATCCATATTTATTTTTTACATAGATATTTTTTAATTTTTCATAAATTATTTTTGATGTATTTTTATATTTACTAATTTTATAATAACAGTAGAACTATTAAATAAAAATTATAAAAATACTGGAACCAAAACTTAACCTAATTAAGAACCCAAGAGAACCGGAACTTTTATTTTTCTCTAGCCTGAACTATATACTGGAAGAACTGGAGCAGGAAATAAAACAGAAACATATTTTGGTTCAACTCCCTACCACCCACATATATTTGTGGGCCCCGTTGTCAGCTGTTATGATGGTCTCATTCCCTTGTTCTCCTCACCACATTATAAAAAATATATTTTGTGGGAACCCTTTTCCACAATAACATAATTATTGTAGATAACTGAATGTGATCCTAGAACACACTCCATATAGGTTTATAGGAGTGACATATATTATATACCATATAATAAGCTAAACATATATATCAACACATATTAAATAAACAAACATAAACATTTGGTCTATACGCATACAGTTTTAATCCAAGAAAATCAAAATGTTATTTGTATATTATGTACAATTAAAATTAAAACTCAAAGAAACTGATTAAAATAGAATTCAAACTTTAATATTACTTAATAGAAAAAGTATAAGTGTCCATCTTGAAAAACCAACATGAATCAAATATTATTTTTTTATTGCTTTTATCATGGAGAATGTATCAATTACATCTCTGAAGTCAATGCTTGAAGCGAGACGGTGTTCAATAGCAAATACAGCCAGCGAGTTAAGTAGCTCTTGGGCTCATTGATGAGCGTTGCCATGTTTTCAATAAGTTTCCAAGCTTAATAAATGCTCTGTCTGTTGATGTAGCTGTTACTGGTATCATACAAAAAAATCTGAGGGCAATACAAACATTCATCAAAACTGGTTTCATTTTTTTTTTCATAGATTGAATTAAGTAATTGTAACGGGCTATTTTGAGAATTTGGCTAAAACACTGTGTTTGAAATATGTTTTAGATGCAAAATATCATCACAAAAGTCAATTGGTAAATCAATTTTGTAAATTCTTACTAGTTTTGTAGCCTTATATTTCAAATCACTTTCTTCCAATGAGTTGAATTTAAGAATTGTACTGAAAAGTTCAGTTGGTGAATTGGTTGCTTCAAATATCGTTTTGAGGTCATATAAAATTAAAATTAAAAAACCTTTAAGCTATGTTAGTTTTAAAATTTTCTTCTTCAGTATTAATTAGGGTTTCTGATGAAGGAGAAGGATGGCTTCTTGTTTTCGGAAACGAAGATGAGATGGTAGTTTTATTGTTTGCGCTACTAAGCGTGAAACGTTGATGAGTTCTGCCCACGTGTATCTGATTCGCTGCATGTCCTCTTTTAAGTCATTTATCAGTTCTACCTCGATGTCAAGAGAAATCTCTTGATACTGAATTATTACACTTCTTTCATTTATGCAGCCCAACACTTTAAACCAAAAGACTGTCATACAGAGGCCTTGAAAAGAAGAAAAATATTTCTTTAAACCCATAATTTTGTTATACGCTTTTGGTTCAAGGCTTGATTTCAAATCACTTAGTACTCACTCCAACGCCTTTAATATTCCTGGATAGCTTATTGCGACAGGAATCACGGCCTCAAATCCTTCATACCATCTTGTTTGTGATTGCATATTTAGGGAAAGTGGCACTTTATTTGTCAAAATGTTCCATCTTACTGGGCTATGTGGAAAAAAAAGAGTATATTGTTTCTAAATTTCCAAAAAATTCATAGCCTCTGGGCACATTTTAGCTGCATTCACTCCTATTCTGTTTAATAAGGAAGCTCCACACGGAGAATAAAATGCTACATCGTTTTTTCTAATAGTTTTTTTTTTTTGCTCCTTTGACTTTGCCACACATATTTGACGCTCCATCGTACCCTTGAGTCCTACAGTCCTTAAGAGGGATATTGTTTTCTTCTAAAACAATTACAATTTCATTTATAGTAATATCTTCTCCAGTTTTTTCGTTAAAATTTATAAACTTACTAGATCTTTCTTTTATTTTATATTGCTTTGTGTCTTTATTTTGAATGACATATCTCAAAATAAATACTTTCTGTTCTTGATGCGACACATCAGAAGTTGCATTAACGATCAACCCATAGTAAATCCGGTCTTTTCTTTCTTGAAGTACAACTTTTAACAAATTTTTACCTCAAAGTAAAATGAACTCATTCTGACTCATCCAAGATAAGTAGTGAGCTTGACCTTTCATGGTTTTTCCTTGTAATTGAATAGTTTTTATCTTATCCAAGTCCTCCCTTTTAATTTCATTGTATTTTTTTCATTAAATCCAAGGTTACGAGAAAGATTCCATTATTTACATCACCAATCGATGTATTGTCCCTTTGGAAAGGCAGCCCCCTTGATGTTAGAAACAGTGTTACGTCCAAAAGTATTTGTAAAATTGCCTTCCATTTTTCTGCTTAATTTAAAATTGGTTTTTAGACCACTATCAATACCTTTGTAATTAATTTATTGTTAAAGGGATTTCCATTGACAATAGCACTTTTGATGTTCAGTGCTGTTTTCATGTTCGGGAAGCTTGTTATACAACATTTTCCACGTGAATTGAGCCAGAGAAGACCCTCTATTTGCCAATTTGCTTCGCTTTGGAGAAGTAGCAAACAGAGTACATGCAAGGCAATAAAGCGTCTGTTTTGAAGATCTCCAGATTAACCAACCTCTTGGGCATTTTTCTCGATTGTTTGCAGATTTAGAATTGAGAAGTTAGTCAGGAAAGAGTTTACCTGTTTTGTTCCTCGGGAATGCCTTAGCCTGCTTAAATAATTCCTCAAATTTGATATTATTCTTAGAGACCATATCCTGCCGGTTAATGTAATTAATTATTTCTGACCATGTACCTGGATCGGTAAAATATAAGACTTTGTTATCATTGTTACAAATCTCACCAGTTCCATCGTTGTCACTTTGAGTATTATTCTTATTTACATTCCTGTATCATCATTAGTTTCGGTGGGTTTACTTGACACCATCAACGTATCAAAATCCTTTGTCTTACACGAAGGTAAACTTTCACTTTAAATATTTCCACCTTCAACAGAGAAAGGATGGTCATCACTGTCGTCACTCTTTTTTTAAAAAAAAACTTTGATTTACTCTGCCATCCTACAAAATCTGTTGCTTGTTTAATTAATTTCAACTTTCGTTTTTGAGCTCCAGATTTACGCTTTAAATTACTCATAGACATAACTAAACTCACTATAAAACACAATAATAATAACAATAATAAACTTTCACAATTAGGACTTCAAATAATACAATTAATAACTAAAATCGAAAAAAACTAGTATCTCACTGCCTAACGCAAAAACAGTCTCGCACAAACTGACAAAGAAATCATGCCTCAACTGCCATTGGACACTTGAGTGATTCATCATAACTTATATGTCACGCGAGTATCTGAGCAGTGTAGGAGGGATGGAGGGAAGGGATAGGGAGACTAAAATTAGCAACATTGACCTTGAGCCATGACCGGGACGAGGGCTCATCACGTGTCAGATATACTACTGTACACTGTACTACACTACCATTGGTAGTCTACAACAACATATTAAGTTGTTTTAGCTAAGGGAGTATTATATTTTAATTTTACATGTGAAAAATGTATTCAACATTGTCACCAGTTTTATAGATTTTGTTTTTTAATCACTTTTTTTATGGTAGCACCGCCTATATGGGGGCCCTGGTGTAAATTCGAGCCTTTCTTCAACGTACTATGGAATGTTAATACACCACCCGGCGAGTGGGTTGTATAGTTAGGTTTAAGAACAGTTTGGGTTAGGTCTAGTTGAAGTGATTTGAGCTGGTCCAAGTGACGCAGATAGGCTACAATACCGGGGCAAGGTGTTGGTGCAACGTTACTATCTGGCGTGGCTGGCGGTAAAGTTTGGATATCTGTGAGGTCATTTTGGGATCAGAAATTTTAACTAGTATTGGATCAGATGTGTTGATGAGGTACATAGTTTTCTAGACATGTGGGGGGTGGTGTGGAGGGGGGCAGGAGAACGTGAACCCTGGAATGTTATTTGAGTAGGAAATAAGTTACTTGTGAGTTTGAGATAAAGATTTAGAACGTTTAAACTTTGTGCATGGTTACAATTTATAATTTGACGGTTATTTTAATCGCTATTTAGCTTTTTAATATTTCGATTCAATTATCTAGGTGTGTCAGATTGTGTTGTAAATATTTAAGTTCTGTAATTTAATAAATAGCCAAGTATTCAAATATTTTCTGTGTGTTTCAGTTGTGATAAATTAATAACGTAGGCCAGAATAAGAACAGTTCATCGTGATCAATGAAAACCACAGGCCCTTGAATGTTTACTAAATTGATTGCAATTCTTTTTCTCGTGTCAGTTCAGAAAGTCACGTTAAATATCTAAAATAAATAAAATTATTTTTCTTAAAGTGGTTATATAAACACTCTAATTAGTAATGGTATTCATATTTAATAAGCTTAATATGACCTAGTTTCATATATTTGAGGTTTTATTATTGAAATATTATCTAAAAAATACGTGGAGAAATGTTACTTTCTCATTAATATTTTAACATGTAGCCATTAAACAAACACTATTTTTTAACACAAAGCTAGCTTATTTTATAAACACATTTCATCAAAATAATAAATTAAAGTGACTATATATGAGGCTTTGGGTTTCAGGTTTGGTTCAACTACAACCATGTGTCCCTAGAGATTATGGTGCCAATAGCGTAGTTTGTGTTTGCAACGCAACATATTGTGACTTCTTGGAACCATATTCAAATGAATCTATCTCAAATGGAAACTATTTGCATTATACATCCTCCATGGCCGGGCTCAGGCTACAAAGAGATGCAAAGACATTTGTCAAAAATGGTAACTCGTTTCTAAAAGCTCCATGTGCTTTAGTCTTATATATTTTTATAGCAATAAATGAATTCAATAAATATTGGGAAATATTACAATCTTAGGGCTAAGCTATAAATGTATGGAGTGTGATTGTAAAAAATTAAGCTAACTTTTGATTAAAATATTATTAATGTTTTTAATTAAACTGGTTTTATGCCTGTCTACGAGCAGTTGACCAGCAATGAACCTAACAGACCCTAAACAACAATATATAATATAAGCGCAGGAGAGGTTAAGCTTTGTTTGTCCAAAATATATTTATATACATAAAATTGTATGGTAAAAGGCCACTTACCATTTAGCCATGGCTTAAAACAGGCTTGGGCACCACGTTCAGGATTTTGTACCTTGTAATTTAATGAATAGTAATCGAGAACACTAATGTAACTGGGAACTGCTACCGTCTCAAAATAAAGCGTAATATACCAGGGTCTACATGTGCCAAATAGATTCTTGGAAAGAAGCAGACATTCCCTTGAGAGAAACCTTTTAAAAATTGTGGCATGGATTAGGTATTTTTTCACTGCTAGTCAGGTTCCATTACATAGGTCCTGTTTGGAAATTAAATAACCAAGGATAATTATTATAATCCTTATTTTTAAGTTTAGCTTGTGTAGTGATATTCTTGAGGATGCTTAACTGTTTTAAGACTCTAATTGGTAACTTCCTCTTCCGGCTTATCCTTACAGTCAGCTGAGTTCAAACTAATTTAACATTGACCTCCTCCTTCTAAAATACTAAATACCTGCCTCATTTATCTGAGCAACTTCGTCAATTAGTTTACTTGGGCTCAGTCTATTTCCAAATGTCTCGGGAAACACCGAGCCTTTTCAATATTTCCTCTGAAACTTCTATGGTAACTTATTTCAAGCAGTATTTTTCAATTTTCCATCACCCAATTGAAATAGCCAATAAATAGGTGTGCACGTTGGCATTCCACCCTCATCTCCTCCTTTTCCGGGGATGGTTTACAAGACCGCCGCCGGGCATCCTGGCGGTAGGTCGTCCACTCGCATATGGAAAACGATCGAGAGAGTTACACGGTATGCACTGGCATAGGTGGGTATGATTAACTTATTAATTTGAAAATTTGAAAATTTTTCTTCACCCTTTAAGGGTTTCCCAAAATTTCAGCCTTCTAGTTTATTGAGAACTACTAAAAATCCGCTGGAAATAGATCTACATACAGACAGACGCCATTAGACTTTTATTAATATAGATTTTAAATTATCGTTCTAAATGCTAAAAACCTGTTAGTGGGTAGAAGACCTCGTAGTTTGAGGAAGATTTAAATGTGTTATCTTAGTAATTTATGTTGTAAATTTTTAGAATTTGTACAACTTAGAGAATCAAATTATTATTATTATTATTATTATTATTATTATTATTATTATTATTGGCACCGCATCTTACTAACCATTCGAGCTATACCCTCTTACGCTAATGTGTAATGGTAGGGTGATTGTGATATGAAATGGAGGACCTACAGTTTAACGTGGGATTCGAACCACGGTGGAGGACTGGCATTCCACACATTCACAAGTTGTGATTAATACACGTCTTGTCAAAGGTGAAGGAAGGGTTTGGTGATCAGATAAATCTGTGCCGGGACCAAGGATTGAACCCCTGCCACCCAGCACAGAAGTCTGACTGACACCTTACCCCTATATCACCATGTCACCAAACAACTTATTGGCTTAGATAATCACTTGGGATATGTTTATTCTCTATCAAAGTGCAGCTTATTCCACCAAACATTGTAATAAATAAAAATAAATGCTGTTGACGTATTGAGGATACAAATATAAACACATTTAAAAAGTAGACTACATTATGAAATTCTATAAATAGTAGGTAAAACTGTATACATTTGTTTTAAATTTCGAAAGTCTCAAGTACTTTCATAAATATTATAGAAATCACATTTGAATAAATCAAACTATTTGTCTAAATTTTTTGAACTATAAGATTGTTTTTTTAAGCTACAAAGACAATATGTAGCCATACGTTTATTATACATTCAATGTTAATAGATCACTATTTGTAAAATAATTTTTCTAATAGATTTTAATACGAAACATTATTTTTCCCCCATTTATATGTTTACAGCAAGTATTGAAGTTGATGCTACTTTTCAAGTAAATCGAGCTACAAAGTACCAAGAAATAATCGGCTTTGGAGGTGCCATGACAGACTCAACAGCCATCAACATCCATAGCATGAGTGAAGCAGCAGGAAATAATATCCTCAGGTAATGACCGAGATTCTAATATTTGCCCCCCTTTAGAATAACCCCCACCTGTTGGCTGTTTTTGGGACACACACTGCCTCTTCTGTTGGAAGATATGAGTTTAGATTTATGGCAGTGTATGTGGTACCAGCATAATGGAGCCCTTCATTCTTCAGTGCGGAAGCTCTTCACCACCTTTCTCCACCACATGTGGTGATTGGTGGATCGGTAGACCGGTGGCCAGAACGCTCCCTAGACTTAACACCGCCGAATTTATTTCTTTGGGGACCTCTTAATACATTGTTGTAAAGAGACCCCCGTAAACACAGAATTGAACTCACTGTCCAGATTAGCGTCGCATGTGTCACATTTCACAAGTATACATCTGTGAGCAGACCAAACATTCAGTAGTCCATCGTTGCAACTTTTGTATCAACATGAGCCATCAACACTTTCAACACTTTATGTCCATGATGGATAATATAATATATATTTTCATACATACCTTCAGCTACGAGTGCGTAGCTCCCAATAATAAGTTAATCCACTTCCTCGGTCAATATGCCTCTTAGCTCTCAGTATTGGCCCTTTTCAGGGCTAACAATCATGTATTTGAAAGGATTAGCAATCCTGGCCTTCAGGCAATTTAATACCTGTTAGTTGTCATAATTTAAATATATTACACTTGCTACGTATTGAAGATTGATGAGTCGTCTACCCTCCAGGTGTATACAGCGCCAAATTTGACGTATCGTAGCGCTACCATTTATTTTGGAGTCGCCAACCCCAACTCATTGCGTGGAAATACTTGTCTTGTCACCCCTTATACGCTATGCTATTATTCTTTTTTACCAACATTAACATTTTATCTCGTGACTCTATCATAACATGAATTTGTTTGTTAGAAGAAAGATGGATATATGTTTCTAACCTTATATTTTAATCTCAGAATGTGAATTTTCAACTAAAAGTATTTAAAAAAGAACTAGCCTTTACCCTTTTATAAAAAAAAATTTAACTTCATACTTAAAAAAATAGTTTCGTATGAACATGTTGATACCTTTCCCCTCATTTTGGCGTGAAAAAAAAAGTTAGCATACAAAAACCATTTTTAAATAAAATGGTAATTCTAAACGTTTTCAACGCGTCTAAGCGCTTTCTCATGTAGCCCCCTTAGTTGAAAGAATATATATATATAATATATAACATATATATAATAATATATATTATATATTATTGAAAGAATATACATATAATATATATTATTATTATATTATTATATATATTCTTTCAACTAAGGGGGCTACATGAAAAAGCGCTTAGACGCGTTGAAAAATTTAGAAATACAATTTTATTTAAAATATATATTATATAGATATAACTAAAAATACACCCAATTACAGGACCTACTTTGGTGAGGGTGGCTCCAAATACAGTCTTATCAGAGTCCCCATGGGTGCCTCTGATTTTTCCACTGAATACTACACTTATGACGATGTAGCCGGGGATACGAGTCTTCAATATTTTGCACTTAGACAGTTTGAAGATTATCAACTTAAGGTAATTATTAACATTAATTTACTTTTTGTAAACGTTAATTTTTATTTTAAAATAGTATGATTTTTGCTATAGGTATGTGTTTGCTATCAATAATTTTTTAATTATGTTCATAATTGTAGTAAAGAGTTAGTATAATTTAAAGTTAAGAAAGACTTGGTCTCAGTTCAAATATTTCTTATTATTAATTTATAAATAGGCTTACAACAATCTTTCTTATTCTTAATTTATTAATAGGCTTACAGCCATGTTTTAGAGCACCATGTCTTATTACCCGGTCGGGTTATACGCTAACCATAAAATTCCTGACAGCATTTCCCCATATTTTGAATTTTTATTTTGAATTGGTACCATTCATATTATTGTATCTTTGCTCTACATTGTTTAACTTTATTGTAAATATTTTATAAAGTCAAATTTCTATTCTTATTATTCTTTAAATATTCTTATTATTGGTATGCTTTTGTTCCTGTGCTAGTCCTTTGAAAAGTTTTAAAATATAATACTAAAGCGATTGTCTGAGATGTGTAATGCATAAAGTCCAAAACTCCTAATTCTTTGTTTCTATCAAAATAGTATTTTGTTTCATAAAATGGGGGCAAGCCCAAGCGTGCGTAGAAACAACAGTCGCACTATGTCGGTCAGCCACTCGATCTGTCATTGATAAGTTCCAACGCTTGTCTCCGGGCTGAAGGCCGTCAATTTGAAGAAATTAAATAAAATATTTTATTTAATACTTATCTATTTTGTTTTATTTTATTTTTTTGCTGTTTGCGAGAAAATAAAACAAAAATGAGCAAGTCTCCAAAAGACATTTAGAGTTAGTTTTTTGATCCATTACCACTTCCCATCCTGTATTTGGCTTTATTATTTTATTTTCACAACAATATTTCTCATCATCTCTCCAGACAAATGTTTGTTAATTTCCTTCTCATCAGCTCAATCGTGTACACAGTTTATTTAATGTAAGTTGACAATAGCTCGAACCTGCATTAAGAAATGCCACAACCAATACCAAGATTAAAATCAGAAGTGGTAGGCTTTGTATAGTTTGTTTTGTTCGTTTTTCATTTTATAATATATGTTTCCTTGTAGATTATCGTAGATGACTTTAGTACTGATTTTATGGTGATATTCCCTATAGCGATGTGTTTCAATTAAAATAATTATGTATATATGTGTAATATCTATACAATTTTCAAAAATATGTTTAAATAAAATGTTGGTGACCTGGTGGTCTAGGGGTAAGGTGTCAGACTTCTATGCTGACGTCCGGGGTTCAATCCTCGGTCCCGGCAAAGATTTATCTGATTACCAAACTCTTCCTTCACCTCTGACAAGACATCTTGTGAATGTGGGGAATGCCAGGCCTCCACCGTGGTTCGGATTCCACGTTAAGCTGTAGGTCTTCCATTTCATCTCACAACCACCCTACCATTACACATTAGCGTAAGTGCGTATAACCCGAACGGGTAGTAAGACGCGGTGCTAATAATAATAATAATAATAATAATAATAATAATAATAATAATAATAATAAATAAAATGTTTGTATACATGTGTGTGCGTTACACTCAGCCATTATAGTCTTCGTACCATCTCAACAGATTCCCTACCTGAAACAAATTCAGAATATCAGCTCCCAGGACATCAAATTATTCACAGCACCCTGGTCAGCCCCGTACTGGATGAAAGACAATGGGACGGCTTTTGGGCGCAGCACTTTGAGGCTTGAAAATTACAATCCCTGGGCACATTACTTCGTCAAGTGAGTTTGGAACAACTTAAAAAATATAAATAGCTGAATTTGGAGCAAAATATTGTATAAATTATTGATTTATTTAAAGATATTTAAGAATACCAAAGGAGCTCTCCATGCTTAGCCATAATCCGCGACTTAGAGTTAATCAATGCTAGTAGTGTAAAATACCCACAGAAATAATTTAGAGGAAGTGTACCCACTTTTGCTTAAAGGGAAAGTGTAAAACTATTCAGAAAAGGCAACCGTCATAATACCTGGTCAAAATTTGAACTTAAACCTTTCTGTTTTTTTATTTTAAAATTGAACGTAAAGGTTTATAAAATTTAAAATTGATTCCAATTATATTCTTACAAATAAAATCGTCATTATTTATTTAAGTTTTTCTTAAAAATATTTTCTAGGAACTATCCAGGACACAGGATAAGCTTGGATGGAATATTATGAGGGATTGGCATGGAAAGTCCAAAGTTCAGAGCTTAATTTATGTGGCAGGTGTAATTTCTACTAAAACGTTACTTAAAAAACATATTGCTATTATTATTACTATTATTATTATCATCATCATCATTACGTTGTTTGTAGGGCTCTTTTAAAATGCGAAGTGAAGTTAAAGTGAAGGTTGAAATATGCGAGGTAAAGTCGAAGCTCAGGTATAAGAAAAGTGTGTGTTGTTATAAACACAAAATTACTTAAAATTCTTAAATTATCTTTTGAGTGCATTAGGTCGAGAGAAAGGTTTACTTACTCTTTGATATTAGACACTCTAAAGCTTACGGCCATACTTACAAAAGTATGCCACCTATCCCTATCTTGAGCCAGATCTATCCAGTCCACCTCATTATACCCTATCTCTTTCAGGTTCATTCTAATCTTATCCTCCCATCTGCGTCTATGTCTTACTAATGGTCTCTCCCCATATGGTTTGACTGTCAGTATTCCGAACACGGTTCTCAATTATTCAATTCGCGTTGAAAGTTGCAGCTCATCTTTGTGTTTGTGTAACCTCCTTCATTCCCCAGTATTCTCATACAATTTTGGACCAAATATTTTCGCGCCTTGGTTTTCGATCACCCTACTTTTTTTTTCGACATGTAAGGTAAGAGACCATATTTCACACCCATAGAGAACAACCTGTAAAACTGTTGTTTTGTCTATTCTGAATTTTACCTTCCTTGAAAGCAGGCGAAATAACAACTTACTGACCGAATAGTGATATGCATTTCCAGACTATTATTTTCCTAATCTCATTAACCATGACAAATGAATGTGTTGTTCACAGTGAACTCTAAATGATTGTCCTCAAAGTAAAATAGTTTAGAGAAAAGCCACATTATATTAGTTTATGATGAAATATCAGAATTTATCCACGCTCACGTTATATGTCATGTCATCTCTAGTCGGTGTTTATATACCGTTTTAGAGCAGTCCTCAAATGTATTATATGCTCAAATATATCACATTTATTGAAATAACAGCAGAAGTACCCGGCGCTGGCCGGGGTAGCCCTGCAATACATTAAGAGTAAGTGTATACTTTGGAAGGAATGTATTGCGTTGCTACCCCAGGTTAAGTTTTTCTTTGCTTCAAACAGACAGAAAAAAATCTTTATTTTGATTTTTACGACCCGGTTTTTCAAAAATTTAAAATTCCAGCTTTAAGGAGCAAATTTTTATGCACAGGAGCTACTAATTTTAAAATTTTATACCTCCGCGCGGGAGAGATTGCGCAATGCTCATGACAGACAGACACGCAAACTCTTCATTTTGTTCCAATTTGTTTTTATAATAAAGGCTTACCTAAGCCTACTGAATCCTTTTAGATGTTTCAAAGATGTGTGTCAAAATCGAAACGAAGGATATTTTAACTTTGATTTCGGCATTTTGAAGCTCCAATTGACCCTATATATATTAAATATTTATTTTATAAAAAGTAAATCCTTAAATAAGTGAAAACACTCCTTCAGATTTATATCGTTTTGATTTGGTACTTAGGTATTTCGACGCGTATGCCGATGCAAATATCACCTTCTGGGGGTTGACCCCTCAAAACGAACCCAATCAAGGTGGTGTCCACAAAGTGCATATTATATCGATGGGTTGGACGGCCAAACAACTACGAGGATTCATCGCTGAACATTTAGGCCCAACTCTGGAGGAGAATGGATACAGTTACCTGAAACTGATGGCCTACGACGACAGTGGTCTTTATCTGCCTGAATATTTGCAGTCAGTAAGTTAAAGTCTTATTTTAAAATTATCTGATTCATCCATAATTGGTTTCATGTGGAACTGTGAAACCTCAACTTTTGATATATAAAAAAATATTTAAAAAAATACAAACAATTTTTGTTTAAACATTGAGAACATTATACCATACCGTTTATTTTATGGGTATTGATATGATATATCAAAAATAACAGCTGAAGATACATGAATTGAGCTATGAATACGTGAAACTAGCTCTTGTAGCTTTTTTAGGGGTCAGATAAGACCCTTCTTATGAAAAATGTAACTGTGTCAGTTGGTTGTAGCAAAACCACTGCAAGTAAAGAAGCTTGAGAGTCGTACAAGGTGTCCACAATACAAGAACTTTTGTGAAGCTACTTGTAGCTGAGTGGTTGAGTAGAAATCACAGTTTTGGAGTTGCTTACATTGTTTGGTTCCCCTTTGTGATTGTTGAGTCTACCGCAGGGACTCACTGTGCTCATAATGGATGATTCATGTATCTAGTTCAACAGTTTAGTCATTCACAAACTACAAATTGTATTTTCATATTTCTCAAACCACAACTTTTAGTCTAATCACTCCCCATTAGAACGAAAATACACTCCAATGTGATATAATATATTTAGAGCAGAGCATGTGTGAGGTGCGTCAAATGGGGAGAGAGTGGGTGAGAACATATCATATATTCAGTTTTAACCAAATTTGTTCCTCTAAATTTAACCTTCCTCCTCCTAAACACACAAGCGTTTTTGTTCAAACGCATATGTTTGAATGGAATCAAAGCCGAAAACGGCCCAATGGACGTATTTTTTGCTCAATTCTAAGATTGGATGTTTTAAAAGGATAGAAACCCGGGATCCTATTCAGTTTCGGGCTCTGGCCATCTCCAAACAGCAAAACCTAGGATTATGCAGTTTCTAAATGACAAAATCTTGAAATAACATTTTGAAATAATATTTTAGTTCGTTTCTAGGCCAGACTGAATAGGTGGCGCTCGCCCAATATTGAGCAACCACATGAATTCAAGAGGGTGAAAAGTGGAACTCATTGATATGCAATCAGAACCGGACCAAGATTACACATTTATTTTAAATTATCAAGACCACCTGACCAAATTTGTGTTTTTGGAACCTAACCTAACCTAACCTAACGGCTGTATTTTCAACTTTGGTCGTTTAGTAAATTGCACAATCCTATGTTTAACTGGAGACGGCCAAAGTGCGAAATCGATTAGAACTTCAGGCTTTGGTCTTTTAAAATGCCCAATCCTAGAATTGGGCTAAAAATCTGTTCATTGGCCGTTTTCGGTCTTTGCGTCCAACACATACATCCTGAACGGATGGGTATAAGGAGTAAAAATATGCTTACCCTATCAAAACTGCACGACACGACACTGATATTTGTTCTAGTACTTGCTTGTGTTGAATAAATCAACTTGCATCATTCTGTACAAGTATATTAATGTGTATATCATATAAAAGGGAATGTTTAAATTTATATTATTTTAAAAAATATAGTGCCTGCAACGGTGGTCACATATACTCAGGCGTCAAAATCATAAGGTGCTAGTTTATTTATGACAGTATGTCGCAGTTTTTAATAATTGCTTCGTATTTAAGGGTTGGTTTTGCACATCTGATTTGGTAATGTGATTTTCTCCATTCCTACTCCGGTATTATTAGGATGTATTTTTTCTAAACAATCCCTTTATCACCACTTGATATAATAATTAGTTATAATATTTTACAAACTATAAAAATATGTGCTTGAATTTATATATTTTTTTTATTTTGATGATTATTTTATATTTATTTTCACTTTATTTTCCAGATTCTCAAGAACGAAACGACCAGAAGCTACGTGTCCGGGGTTGCGATACACGCATACCACGACGACAACATCGATCCAAACATCATTTCAAATCTTCAGACTGAATTCCCGGACATGTTTTTCCTTTATACAGAAGGAGAATACCGTGAGAATATATAAAATAGATAAATCGATTATTTATTTGATTTAACCATCTTCAGAGAATTTCAATCAAAACCAATGCTGTTTTTTTTTATAGATGAATAGCTTAGATATTAATTTTGTCTTTAGTTAATATGTTACATATAGATTAATACATGTATACAACGTATCAATAAGGATTACACCTGCACTTTCATGTAAAGGGATTAAGAAATAATTTTAGGGAAAACACCTGGATAATATTCTAACACCAAACTCCCCGTCAGCGGTAAACTAAACAGGAGGGGGTGTACGCCTTTGTACGTGCTACCACCAGTGTGGGCTTTGAGTAAATATATCACTTGTAAATATGTGTATTTTTTAAAGGTAGTTTTGGTTTTGAATAAGTAAGACTGTTTATAATTTTACTATGTCCATTATTGGATACCCGTATATAATAATATTAATATGTTAAATATGAGTATGAAAGACTTCAGGGGAAACTTTCCCACATTTCAATGGAAGGAAAATCACCCTCACTACACCCGATCAGGACTTGAAACTCTACCACCCCATTACCAGGAGACTAGACGAGATTTTAATACGCGTGCCCACTGATCTTTGTTGTATTTTGTTGTTGGTGTTTATTTTTACATTTTAAAATTATCCCTTGCACTAATAAAATTATGTACTAGAAAAACCCTCAAATAATTTGTTAACTTTTTAGTTCACCAGATAACTGTGGCTGACCTGGGAACGTGGGAAAGAGGGGAGTACTATGGTCGAAGTTTATTTCAGGTATATATTATTATAATTTAGTTTATTATTACATACTTTTTAGTTTGTATGACTAACAGCATGGCTATTAATGGCTTCATCTAAGTCGTACGGATGAAATTGGTTGTTTAGAAAAAGAGCTTTTGCGTTAGAGTTGATTGGACTAAAGTATGTTCAAGAAATCCAAAGTTATATAAATCACATGTAAAAAAAACCATTACTGTACATTCAACCAAGATTCGAACCTCCACCTTCTCATTCCTAACAATCAATCCTAATGTGAAATAGATGCCTTAGTATATGTGACTACTAGTGTGTGTGTGTGTGTGTGTGTGTGT